>JAAGNO010009130.1:0-71817 GCA_033439905.1 Ceryle rudis | reverse complement strand
CTGGGGGTGTCCCCAAGGTCTGGGGGTGTCCCCAGGGTCTGGGGTTCAAAGTCTGGGGGGGGCCCCCGGGTCGGGGGGTGGCCCTGAGGTCGGGGGTCGGGGGTGGGGGTCAAGGTGTGGGGGGGGTGCAAGGGTGTCACAGCTTCATCCCCTCTCAACCTGATGATGTCCTTTGCCTTCTTTGAGGGCTTCCCCACCAAGAAGATACAGAGAAAAGTGGCAAGGGAGGACTTACTCCTCCCTCCCCTCTGCTGTAGCTGTGCTACTGATGGGGATAGTGATAGATAAAAGATCATGGCACCAATGAGATGAAAGATCATGGCACCAATGCTAAAGAGCACAGGAAAAGACCACACTTGCACCCTACACAGACAATGGCAGGAGTGAGAACCCAACAGTCCCCAGTGCTTTCCTCTTTAGCAAAGGCAGCCTTCATCATCACCATCTTCTTTCCTTTCTTCTTCCCCCCTCACTTCTGTGATGCTAGGAAGTGTCGTAAGACTGAATCCTGCCTCAGAGAGCTGGACTTAGATTAGGGACCGCAGCCTTCTTCCCCGCGGTGCTGTCCTTCCTTCTGTCCAGCAGCAAGCCGCCAACCATTCTGCACTGGCAGAAAGGGTTCCAAGAGAAGAAGGAAAGTCTCATACCTTCCAGCTCTGATCGAATAAACAGTGAGGCAGGGCTTTTAAGGCAAAATGAGGAGGATGATTTTTGTTTTGATTTGGTTTTTGTGTGGTGCTAGTGCTCTGAGGCTGATCTCTACTGTATCATGAATTGTACATACCTCTAGCAGTGATGGCCAAGAAAATGTTGGCTGTCACAGTAAACTGTGCAAAATGACATAGCATGAAGCAAGTGCTGAGCAAAAAGATGTAGAGGTTTTGTTTCTTATTGAAAGGTATTGCTATCTCTGTAGAAAATTGATTCCTTCAGTCAACTCTACAAAAACACATTAGGAATGCAGGAAAAAAAAAAAGCAGCAGCAAAATGTAGTTATTTTGTCAGGTTTTCAAGTCTCATTTTTCTTTAAAATGCAGCTGTAAATGAGTATATTTTTAAAATTGCAAAGGCAGCAAAAATGAGAAAAGTTTGGTATCCAAAAAAACCCCAGGGGTCTCAGCTCAGCCTGTCCCATTAGTTATGGCTTATCAGGTTGCGTTATGCAAATACAGCAATGAGCCTTTTAAACCCCAATTAAAGGCCTGACCTACAGATTAAGTAGGGCCATCTTAATACTGCACATGAAAGAAATGTCCTGTGTTGCCGACTAAGATAGTGAAGAAGAATAGGAGGAACTACTCTGGGTTTAATTTTCCAATCCTTATTCCAAAAATAAATAGACTCGCAGGAGCAAATAAAGAAAAATGAAATTCAGAACTGATGACCCGTAAAGTCTTTGCTTTAAGTACAATTGTCCCTTATCTACAGTTCTGTAAGGAGCAGATAAAAATATTATGCAAAATGTTAATGACACATGGCAGACTGGTAAAATTTTTTTTTTACTATCTTCCTTCTTTATACCAAAATTCTAGCTATAAGAAAGCTTTAGTATTTCTTTCTAGACAGGGAGACAAAGCACTTCCCATTTTTTTTTTTAAATATTACCTTTCATTCCATTTATCTTCTATAAGAGAAAGAGTGAAGTACAATGGCAATATGACAAGACAAGAAAATGCAGACAGCGTGAAAGGAAATGTGCTCAATATTATAAGAATATTTTTACAGGTAGCTTTTTCCACTTTGGAAAAACTACTCCCTGCTGTTGCGTTGCTCCATTTGTGACGTGGGATGAGAATTGGTTGGGGTGGGATGCTGCTTGCAGCTCAGACAGTTGGGAGAGATGCCCTCATTTAATTTGATTGTATAAGCTTTCAGATCTGAAACTGTAGGCTGCTGGTGTAAACAGTTGATCAAATTAAAATGCTTTCTTGGACAATAAGGAAACAAAGAAAATAGTTTCGTCTGCTTATTATTTTTAAAACATACTTGCACTAAAGGAGAAAAGAAAAGAAAACCAAAACCAATCTAACCAAACAACAGCAGAAGAAAGAAGGTAGGAAAGATAGGAAAGGTGGAGGCACTTTTGAGAGAGGAATTTTCTTATCATAAAAATGTTGTCAGGTAATAGATGAATAGGTCAGTTGAACCAGCTATTTAAAAATCCATGTAACACTGGTTACAGAGTGGAAGTGGATAAGCAATTTACAGACTGTAATTTACTCTTTGAACATCAGTTTTACATTGAGACAGCATCCATGATCGGACTGAAAATACTTTGGTTAGAATTACTGCGCTTGGGGATAGACCTTTTATGAGCTGATCACAAATAATCCTGCTGCAGGTATGTGTGTCTCCTAGTTTTGAAATAGGAATTTCAGTGTTTGGTTCATATCATAGCTTTTGACTATCCTGACTAAGTTTAGCCCAGAAGAAAAAAAAAAAAAAAGGGCTGGGAGCAAAAAGGTTCTTAATTCTCTGCGTCGTCTGTTTAGGAATAGTACTGCATACAAAGGATTAAAGAATTCTGCTAAATTAACATCCTTTTTTCTTTTCTGAGCCCCATTAACTTTGTCCTCTGCAATGTCATTAGCCAAACTGTAACCCTAAAAAGATCTAAAAAGATTTGCTTCTAGAGTTTTTGATAGGGGTCTCTAGCAGTGTTCATACTCCCACCACCTGCAACTCATGCAGCTCAGGTTGAAGTGCAGAACCTCATTCTAACTTCCTGGTTGTAGGAAATTCTGAGAAAACAAGCCCAACAGAAATCCTGCCGTTGTGATGTCTTGCATTTCTGTGGAGTGATATCCCTGCGTACAACAGGTATCAGTGCTGCAATTCTGAATTACAAGAGGGCAACTTCACTCCAGTAAAAGTCAGTTTGCACTTTTGCTTATCATTTCTAAATTGTTGTGCTGTGTCTTTAGAAATGAGCAAGGAAATGTGTTTGGGGGGGCGATTCTGTTTTGTGCTTATCTTTCCTCATCCACCACAGTTGTGGTTTTGGCCAGGTTTCACACTATGGAAAAGTAAGGCTCTGAGGAAGCAAGTCTCTCATTCAGCACAGAAAACCTCACCCTCTTGTTGGTCCAGGTCTGCTGAGGCTCCAGGCACAGACTGTCTGGGGATGACAGGGGCCAGATCTTGTGTCTCGTGGAGTTCTTCTGGTACTTATCTGACTGTAGTGGTACAGTGAGACTGTAGTTCTTGTATTTGGCCCTACTTATTGGAGTTCTCAGTGTGAGGTTATTCTGTTAGAGTCAGAAAAGGAAAACAAGGTAAAAAGTAAATACTGTGAGGGGCATTTAAAATGCCTACTGTTAGACATCTCTTTTTGTGTTCTGCATCTCTGTCTGAAGGACCTTTTTTAATTTGTAGTGCTTGCATGTGACTTTAAGGCTGTAGCTACAGAAGCTCTGAAATGTACTTATGTTAGAGAGTTTAAGGAGTTTAATGTGGATAATGTGAATTTTCCATTAGGCTTATGACAGTTGTCCCCAGAATCTGCCTTTACTGTTGAACTCAGATCTCTAACATTGGTGATCATGTATAGTTCAGCTTTTTAACTAAACAGATCTCGTATTTTGTCATTTTAATTCTGTCACAGCCAAATAAATTCCAGTTGCTGGTAAAATGGTTTGAGCAATTTGGGTTCAAATTAGGAACAAAGGGAAAATCATCCAAAAATGATTTGGGCTTTCACCCATCTATGCAATTTAATGTGGGTTAAACTCTCTGTTGCAAACAAATAGACTTCTGTAGGAGTGATTGTGCTTATGGAGTCAATCTAGTATGCAGAGTTAAATTTACTGTAAATATCCTGTATTATTCCATGGAATTCAAAACGGCACAGACATAATTAAGACTGATTCCAAAATCTAGAATTTGAACCACACTAGTCAGAATTTTTCCATGCTGGAAGTTTCAGGATTGGTTGTCCTTTCAGTTATAGGTTTATTTGACCGCGTCTCCAATAAACAAGACTTTACAATAGCAAGATTTCCACAGCATCAGATTTAGATTTCAAAATTTCCATCTGTTAAATGAACTCAACCAAAATTCTTCCTCTGCTCTTTGTTATTTGTCCCTACTTCTTCACGGTTTCTGGGCTACGTTTTAGAGGCTTGGGAGATTAAGAAAAATTTAGAGAATGAGTTTCCAATAACAAGAGATTGGAAAGTGACTAAGGCAAATTTGAGTAATGGTAATAAAATAACCCACTGATTATCCACTGTCAGGCACTGACAGCTGATACACGTTCAATATGTGGTGAGTACTGCCAGTTCCATCAGACTGTCTCCATAATGTCATTGCTCATAACTCTATATGCTGTCATTTTGGTCTGAGATATGAAGAATGGCTTTCTCCTATGAAAAGCATATATTCCCTGTGCTTTGTGTCTTCAGAATAACAGGAGACACTGTTCAAAATAAGCATGGTCGAAGTGAAGGCTGAAATAAATGGTCTAACATTTTTATTTTGCTAAGCCTCAAGAAAAATAATGATTTGCCAGGCCATGTATGGTCACCCTCTTGTTCTTGCTGCTAATAATCATACTTGTGGCACTAAACAATTTATATAGCCAGTAATACATTAGCCCAAGAAACAAATATGAGTCAATGAACCTGCTGAAAATTCTGCCTGAAATGCCCTTCCTCCACAAAGTTAGCAGAGCATAACACATGAAAATAAAGGTCAACACAACCTCAATTTAAACATGGCTAGTCATCTTTGATTGGTTTTGACGCCGAGTCCCATTTATCAGTGTTAGCCACTGAAATGATCTCTGTATTCCCAAGCTGTTTCTAATTTGTTCCACTGCAGTCCTGAAAAAGGAAGACAATAATTTCTCCCTCTTCCCTTTGTTCATCACCTTTTGCTTTCTCCAAATACAGTGTCCAAATTAACTCTTCAGGATTCCAGAAGCAGACTGAAATACATTAACATTACTACTACTTACTACTGTGTATCACAACTATTTCTGAATTTTTAAGTTACTCTTACAAACACAGTAACAGAGATGAGGAAAATAACAGAATCCTAAAGACCACTTCTCCCAAATACTAGGTTTTTCTTAACTGGAAAGGCTAAAACCAGATGTTTATAAAGTTTTCTTTTGCCACTGTGCTGGTGGGCAGATAAGGAAAATAGGTCTGAACATCTACAGCATATGCTTTTAGCTTAAGGGCCAGTAAGGCTGATGAAAAGGGTAGGAGTAGGAAATGCCATGAGCTGAAGAGAAACAAAAAGACAATAAAGATAAATAGATTTGGTAGGAAGCTAGCCTCCTTTTGCTAGGTCACAGAAAATGGAAGCTGCCTTTAGCTGAAGATCTTTCCTGAGTGGATCAAAAGGCACAAAGGTGTTCACTGTTGTCCAGTTTGTTTGATTAAATATTCATGGCACAGCAAAGGGCAAGATTCTTCTCCAGTTTAATGAATGGGAACATTGCCTGCTTACGGCCTGGTTTGCCTCAAGGAATGCTGCGCATACTCTTCTAATGCAACACGAAATGGGCTTCAAGCCCATTTGCCTCTCTGTTTTCCATCCCTTTGCTGACTCAATTGCCTCCACATTGTCATCTGGTGACATGTAGAATGCTGTATGGTATCTGAGGCATCCAAACAGGGCTGCTACATGTGTTAGGGGACTCAGTGGGACCTGTGCCTCCTGAACTGGCATCAGCTGGCCAGGTTGATTGCCCCAAGGCATCTCAAATGACACCAGATGACTATATTTAGGCAAAAGTTTCACCTCAGGTTTGCTGACCATAGGCTTCCAGCCTTCTTCCTTTTCGAAGGTGGCTTGCCACTTGATTTAAGTCACAAAAATTAGTGAGGAGTTAGTTTTGTTCACAAAGAAATGTGCAAAGCAGAGTATTGCTCTAAGTACTTGGTGGTGATGGGTCCATCTCCTTTTATTGCCATTATTAACTCTTCCAAAGTGAAGAGGCTCTAAAGTTCATCAATCTACCTCTTCTAGTGTTAATTGACAGGGCGTTTGAACCACCTTATAGTGAAAAAGCAGAAGGGAAGCACCTACTCTCTTGACATTCATTCTCTCTCCTTTCCTTTCTCTTGCAGGGCCCACATGCTGCTCATTCAGTTATGTATGCATTTTGGCAATAGCCTGAGAGCTCTTCCTCTGCTGTCTGTCAAGGGTCTGTGTCGGTAGCAAAAAGAACACGTCCTTTGCTGGTGTAACTTGACATATGCCCAGTGAAATCACCTAGAACATCATCGCTTTTACCCTTGAATTAAAAGAAACAGAAAAAGAAGGAATCTTTGGTTTTAGTGGGTAGCTAAAGCAGATAATGTCCTTGAAAATGAAACATAAATGTTTGGGTTTGTGCTTCTTGGATTTCTGTGTTTGCCTTGGCAGGTCAGCTTAAAGGAGAGAGCAGGTTGTTAGGCATCACTTGCATAGTTTGGTAAGGTCAACAGCAAAACCGAGTATCTCTTGAAGTATACAATTAAAACATGAAATCATCGATTACCACAGACTTAGTGTGAACGCTTTTTCCCCTCTTGAACTGTAATGTGGTTTGACAGTTAAAGACAGATTTGTTGCTGTATCTGAAATTCATGGTTGAATAAAGCTTGAATATAAAGACAGAACATATTTTCAAGCGTGTATGAAAGCAAACCTCTGAATCCCTACTCTGTGCTCTCAGATGCCTAATAAAGGTCAGGAGCTGGAAAGAATACAGAGGGGTAGAGTGATTGACTTATAGGGAATTGTTCAAGGAGTTGAATGTTGATAGCTCGGCCAGATAACTTATCAGGGTAAGGCCACAGTCTCCGAGTACTTGAAGTACATCCGTGAAAAAATGCAAGGGATTATTAAGGCTGACAAAAAGGATATCAAAATCACCATACTAGGCAGTAATTAATAGTACTGTTTCCAGAGTATTTTGAACCCAAAGATCTTTCTAATGAATTAAAGCTAGTGATTGCAACATGAGAAGGAGAGAAAGAAAGATACTGCTCTTTCTAGCTGAGGATGGTTTAAACAGTTGCAGGCAATGCCAGAGTCTTTTCAAGGTCACTCAACATGTCTTTAGACAATCCAGGTAGAATTAAGCTGCATTCCAAAATATATTCTCCAAATGTAAGATCTATTATTCTGAGCAATAATTTTTACAGGGAAACAGTAAGAGACCCAGCACTGGAGTCCAAACTCCAGAGGATATATTGCAGAAAGCAAACTTGTGCTGACACTGGCACTGACTGCCTGATTTAATGGTGGGACTTCCCCCCCTTCTCCCCATCTCAAATATCTATTATTTTAATTTAAACAAGAACTATCTCACAGGATTCACGCAATTTACCTTGTAAAAAGAGACTTTGAACAAGACTATAAATATACCTCTGAGTTTTTATGACATCAAGCTGCCTTGATTTACTGTAGTGTCTCTGCAACCCCAGGCAGTACTGCTTGTAATTCAAGGCTGCTCATTGTAATACATAACAAACATTTTACTTTTCTGGTTTCTGTGTGTGTGAAATGGTTAATTAATATGGATCCAAGATGAATCTTGGCAGGTTTTTTATGTATATGCCAGTTATTTTTGTTAAGCTTAGCTTAACTCCTGTAGGGTCCAGTCTCAGGGATATTGAGAGAATTTTCCCAAGGATGTCGGTACTGCTTTGTCTGCATGACTACTAAAGATTAATGTTCTTACTTTTCCTGTTAACATGTTGCCTGGGCCAGCCAGATAATTTGAAAATTTTTAAGAAGCAGACATTTTGCAGTTTCCTTTGCTGCTGAAACTGTAAGTGACTGTTGTATCACGGTCTGTATAATGTACCATAATATAAACACAAGCTTCAGACTGCATAACATTTGGCTACAGATGATTTCCTTCTTGATATGGAAAACATGACCAATTAGCGTAGGGTATTATTGATCATACTATTAGTTATTTCTACCCATTAGGGCATTTTAAAATGAAAACCTTAGCTAATGTTGCTCTCTGATAATCTGTGATGAACTCAGTATGGTGATCTCAGTAGGGTGATGCATATTTTGATTTATATCATTCCATAAGTCTCATCTGATGTGTATCTGTACAAATGCCTTTACTTCAGGGGGGCTGTGTTGGAATAACTGGAGAAAAAAGATGTGACTAATATTTCTCAGTGAAAGGAATAAATGGCCAATGGTGCATGAAAGTATCGAGTGGACATTTGAATATTCTCTCCCTCGTTGTTTAGCATTTATATGAAGGCTGTGGATGTCATTTTGATCCTAGCTGACATTAGTTTGTGCTTTGTTAATAATACAGTTCATTTCAGTGTCTCAGTTTCAGGCATGAGGCTAATCTTTATGTATTTGGACAAAACATTTCATTATATACTTTTAGGTCTGCCATTTGCATGCTTATAATAGTTGTAACTTCTCAGCTGAGAAACTGTGTGGCTAATTTAAATATCTCGTATGGTATAGCTATAATGAAGTCTTCTTTGACTGAGACATACTTTAAGACTGCAAAGTTTAGTCTAATAAGAGACTAAGAGTTCTTACAGTAACATCTATGACTAGGTACATAATTTTTGGTTACCTGGGAAACTCAATCTCACTCAGCTGCAGGTCTGCTCATTCATAGAATCAGAGGATCACAGAAAGGTTGACATTGGAATGGAACTTTAAAGATCATCTAGTCCAACCCTGCTGCTGTGAGAAGGGACATCTTTCACTAGACCAGGTTGCTCAAAGCCCCATCCAGCCTGGCCTTGAACCCTTCCAGGGAGGGAACATCCACAACTTCTCTGGGCAGCCTGTTCCTGTGTCTCTCCATCCTTATCATGAAAAATTTCTTCCGTATATCCAATCTAAAGCTACTCTGTTTTAGGTTAAGACTGTTAACCCTTTCCCTGTTGCTACAGGCCATGGTAAAAAGTCTCTTTTCACCTCTGTTATAAGCCCCTGTTTTGGGTCTACAGGGCAAGGTTTTGGTAGAGGGCAGGCTGCAGGGGTGAGTTCTGTGCAAAGATGCCTGAAGTTGCCCCCAGGTCAGATGGAGCCAGTTCAAATAAGTATTCAAATATGAGAACAATAGAGTCAAAGTACATTTCAGCAGTCAAAGATCGATTGCCAAGTACTGTGATGATTGTCACTGACACTGTGAGAGCCTGAAGAATTTAATAATTTTGTTCTTATTAGGGTTTTTTTTTTTTCAGTATTTTTAGCTAATGGGGAGTTTTAGTCTCGGTAAGCTAGCAACAATAAAGAAATACACTCAAAATTTACAAAAATGCTGTCTTTTCTCCTAGCCTGTCTTGCAATTACAAATGTTTTCTCTTTCTTACAAAGCACAACGTTCTGCAAGCTAAAAGCATGCAACACAACGAGCCAAGGGACCTGCAAGATACTATTAATTGAGGTGTGTAACCTCACTGTTCCCTTGTCCATCTGTTTCCTTAAATAACAGGCTTGCCTTACAGGGGAAATGAAAAAAGGTGCTATGGCCAATGCTGACAACACATCTTGTTCTGTAGCTAAATTACTCAACATCAATCATTTAACATCCTTCTGTGGAATTCAGCCTAGGTAAAATTGTGGTTTCTCACTTGCTTCCAGTTAAAAAGGATTCCCATTATTCAGGTAATTCAGTTGAGACAAACATTGTGACCACTCTAACTGAAAAAAAATAATCAAACCTCCACTATTCAAACAAATCTGATATTAAGCAACAAAGTCTCTGGACATGAAATGTCCATCCGTAATGATTTACCCTTCTGGATGCTTTACTCAGTATATGCCCTATATACTTTGAAAATGCAGTTTACCTAGGAATTGTACAGAAGAATTTACCGTCAAGTGATCTTTTTTGAGTGATCCTTTTTGCTCTTGCTCATGTTTTCTCAGAGAAAGGGCTGAATACTATGAGTTTCAAATACTGAAATTTCAGTTTAATTGTGAATGCTAATATCAGATTTACAGTCCTGGACGATAAAATTATTCTCTTTGCTAAAAAGAGAATCTCGTGGCAATGAAAAATGGTAATTGCATTGGGAATGCTAAAATTCCACTGTGAAGGGATACCTGTTACCCTCAAAGTGACTATCAGCTGTAGTTAGCTTTAATCACAAACAGGGGAGGTTTTTAACTGTTTCTGGTACAAAAGTACCAGCTAGCTGTGGAAATGGAGCAAGGATCCCATTTCCTGTGTGTCCTCCTCATTGTATTGGACGCACTTGTCTTAAAATACCAGTTTATCAGCTCAGGTGGCATCGTATCCCCAGATTTTTATCTCTTAAATGGACACAGACTTTCCAGAAGACATCTCTAAGTACTAGCAGAGACTCGTTTATGTCTTTCTCATTCTGCAGGATAAAGGAGGGAATAGAAGAAATCAGGAATAGGTAAATCTATAATCCCGTAGCTTGGTATCAGCTCACATTAATTACAAGGCTGCTTTTATAAGCTGTTCTATTGAGACATTTTATCACTTTGAAGCCAAATGAAACATTCCACACTTTTTTTTTTGAAGCAGCTAAGATAAAAGCAATATATTCTAGTTCTGTCACTACCCAGCTCAGGACACTTCCATCTCAGCTAAACTTTTTTATATTATCACTGAAGAGCTTATTCTTCTTTGGGTTACATAGTTTTAATTGATTTTACTGTATTTCACATCTATGTATTTTGCAGTTCTTTTCAAGTTTCCTCATTTTCTGTTCCTATTATCCCTTTATTCATCAGGTTCCTTTGTATTGCCACATATAGTTCAGAGTTCTAAAGACACTTTTCTCCAGATCTTTGCACTATCATTGGTTCATAGTCAAATGATACTGAGAGATCTTATTATTACTGCTTCATACTGCTCACTGCCATGAGACTAATGACTTCTTTCATGGGTCTTCAAGGAATCCATCAAAAATTCTGTTTCCTTATATTTAGATCAAATGTTGGGGATTTGGTATAAACAAAAAAAATAATAGCTCAGAGCATTGACTACAAAGATTTGTGAAAAATTTACTTGGACTTTAATATAGTATCTAACTTCAAATGTCACAACAGGCCACATAAAAGCTGATTTTATTGAGTACGATTCTGCTGAGCTAAATTAAGCTGAACCTGTCTATACAGGAACTAAACCTAATCTGCAGCTGCAATGTGAACATGAAAATGCATTACATAAAGCCCTGGTGTCCTGTTAACGAAGCTTAATAGCAATAGCTCATTTAATGTCCTAGATACACACCACAGACATTGCCAAAAGCAAATCTAATTAGATACGTGAAGAATTCCTATAGATCTCTTCTCACTTACTGAAGTGTAATAAATGAGAGTAGATCTTTGTCGATTTGCTATATTAGTTTTTTAAACTGGCTTCAGAATGCTGCATTCTGAAGTAGAAAGATCCAACAACAGCGGATGTCTATAGAATAATAAATGCCTCATTTTCTGTACCGGGTCATTACTGAGATCTTTATTAACATTGCAGTATATTTGAGCTGAGCCCTCTTCTGTGAATTGTATGCATACTGGAGTTTGAAAAATACAAGAGAGGAGATACATATATGTAAGCTTTGTAGACACCACACAGCCACTTGGCCATATTTGATTACCCCATGCAATTAATTAAAAGTAAATGCTGGCTCATATTCATCCCTTATCAGAAGTTCATTTGAATATCAAAGGGGATAAAATACAAAACTGCATCGTGAAACAGAATGGGCATTCAGTCTGGAAAATGCAAGTATTCATTAGGGTTGTATTAGGTCACGGCTGCATGAAGGGTATTTAAAATGCAGAAGAATTGGAGTAAATAGCAAAGTATTTTGGGGAGCTGATGTTACAAATCAAGATAATTGTTCTTCTAAATAAACAAAACCATGAGTTCCACAGACCTTAATGTATAACTCAAGCTTTGGCCAATTTGAATTTATTTCTGGAGATAACATTTTTAAACAACACAACAAACAGTGGCACACCTCCAGCAAGGCACGATGTGCGTGTGTGTGTGGCTCACAACACTGCTTGAGGAGGTAAAAATTGAAGTATTCTGGCCAAGAAAACCCAGTCCATTCCACTGAAATGGCTAGCAACTAACTGTATATTGCAGAGATGTTCACAAAAAATGGAAAACCAAAACTTAGGTCTTTCATGAAGGTGTTGGTTTGTGACTTGTGTGTCGTTTTATCCCCGGCCCACCTGAAAAAATGGTGCCTTTTCTGATTGCAAATGCTGGGAATTTTGTGGGAAAATGACAGGGAAATGACAACTTAAGCTGCAAATACTGGGCTGCTTGTGCTTCAGGAATGCAGCCCAAAAGAAACACTAGAATTTCTATTTCCATTGTCTGTTATTTGATTGACAAATGATAAATATGGAACAGGAGTATTGCGATAGCTGTAACGAAAAGAAGTACAAAGATCTTGGCAAAACCAGCCAATTTTGGTGTTTGTCTGTCTGTCTGTGTATATATTTGTATGCATCCATACATCTATTTATCTGCATTTCAGCAGCTGTTAGCCCTAGTTGTTTCCTTCTCCAAACTAGACCAGAAGATGTAGGAGTGTAGGTTTTTCCTGCTCTTTTTCTTTAAAGATTATTGAACAACATTACTGTTTTTATTAAAATACTCCTTCTTGCCTTGACCTGCCTTGCATTGCAGGTCTACTTCTTCCTCAGTACCTTTGTTTTATCTCAGTAGGATGTTTCATGTCTCAGAACTATGTGTTTGTGAACACGAATTTTCTCAGCATTTCTAACTAATTTTCTGATAAGCAATAGCAAAGTATTTTAAATTGTATGCATTTAAAAATATAATCACCTTATTAGACATACAGCATTCATCCCTCTTTGGATGCTCAAACAAGACAACAATGAACTGTGAACGGCTTTTGTAACAAAACTCTGCCTTCTGTTATAGATCAAAAAGTAGTTTTTGTATGAGACGTAGGAGATTATCTCAATTATTTATTAACTGCTTTGTCTTAAGCTTTTCTTCCATGGTAACAAAAGTAAATGAGTTTATGTTTATCTGAATATATATTAACCTGTTTTAATTACTTGAAATACAAAAAAAATTGCTAATTTGCACTGAATAATACTGCAAACATTAGTTGTCAATTTGATTTTGGTCAGAAAATTGATGTTGTGTATGAGCTGTGGGAGAAACGGTGTTAGAGAAGTTTGGTTTTTCAATCTACTTGTTTCATGAACACACACAATCCCCTTGGACATCAATAATTTTAAATTAAATGTTTTCCTTACTGGTACCCTGCTGACTTTTAGTCTCTGCTGCTCCCAAATGAAATGTCAAAATACATCTAAGTCTCTGTAGTTCAATCTAGTGCCAAATAATCAAAGTTTAAAAATTATATTCTAAAAATGTGGTTTTCTTCAGATCTTTGCATTCAAAGACATTTAGCAAAGTACTGAAAAGACTTTCATATGCTCCCAAAGGCATTATAATTACCTAAGGTTTCTGTGTAAAATGTCAGTACATGACCAATTTTTGTTACTCTGAAAGAGTCTCATTTGTAAATTAAAATAACGTAGTTGGTCTGGAATTATGTATCTAATTTTTTTTTTCCTTGAAATTATAAATCACATATTGTAAAGGATTAACTGAAATAGTATATTGAAGCAGTTGACTAATTTTATAGAGGAAATTAAGCGTGCATAGCATTATTTTTGGGAAATGTACTATTTTTTCCAATGCATTCTAGTCTTGTTAAATGTTTAAAGATCTTAATTATGAGCAAAAGACAATGAAAATAGTACATAAACCTAGTAAAGTTTCTCTGGTCTGTGACGAACAAAAAAATGCTGAGAAAAAAGAAATCTGATTAGGCACATTTGATGTTTCCACATAATTCTGGAGTCAAAGGGTTTTTGAAATAAGAAATAACAAGTGAGCAATAACTGGGGAAAAATTTGTATGGATTTTTAAATAGCTACAAATACGAAAGAAGTTGTTCTGTCTTCAGTATGATTTATATAGTCTCTTTATTTAATACCACACTGTGGAGTAGCAAAGCTCCCATTGTTTTTTGAGATAGCTTTCCTTTTAAAGAAAATTCAGCAACGAGGCTTTCACCAGGATGCTCAGGTTTCTTCACACATTCAGCCTTGTTGGAAACATCGACAAATAAATTTCCAGGTAATCTGTAGCATATAAACTGAGTTAGTACTAAAAAAAACCCCAAACCCATGTATAATGATGTTTAACTTAGTAACACGAAAGAATTTACATTTGATGAACCTACCTTGTACAGCTGTAAGGTAGGTAAACATGGCTTAGCCAGCTCTAGTCTAGAAAACTACAGCATTAAAATTATAATTATCGAAGCCCTTGGTACTCAAATCAGTTAATGATTACATTATTATTTTTAGTTAAGTCTTTGACTTAAATTGTGCTTTCCGCAAAATCGTATCTGCCTAGTCCAATGATTTTTCAGAGTCTCTACCAGCAGCAAACTAAGGTATAAATAGGCTTAATAAGCATTTCAGATCTTGATACCTGATGCAACACTCTGCTGTCCTTCCCAGAAAGTCCACGTGAAGCTTAAGGAATCAAACTTTCAAAAACCTGTATTCAGAAGGCAAAGATTAGCAGGTTGCTGCATACTCATAACGGTTGACGAGCTGTTCTCCTGAGAGCTGATGTGTTATTTCAAGTGCTGAGTTAACTAAAAGTGTGATTATATATCCCACATTTATTCTAGTGACTGTGCTGAGTAGTGGAGGTAGTTGAAATTCTACTATACCTCACAGAGAAGAAATAGGTTTTGTCTTACTCAGTCCTCCCACTTCCTGCAATAAATGCTTTAAAAACATTGAGGAGCTGTAAAGTAGTCACACAGTAACTTGATATGGCTAAAGTATATTATTAATTTCAGAAAGACTATTTTAAAAGCTGAACCATCACAATCTTTTGTTTATCCTGCTTGTGTATCAATATAAAGGAAGGAAGCTAGTACATCATTTTGTGACATCCACCACTCAATTTAGGAAGAAGGTTCGATGCACATGCCAAACAGCTATCCTTGTGCAAACAGATCTGTAAACAAGGAGAGAAGTGTATTTCGAACACTTTAAGACGACCTGATTTTCTTTTCGTTAGCAAAGCTGATGTTGCCTTTCTGAAAGTATCATAACTATGCGATAGTTTGCAGTAATCTACTCTGCCTGTTTTGAACCTTGCTTCCTGCACCATTCTGACAAACCTGAAAGTTGGCAATCTTTCCAGTTTGGACTGAGCACTATTGAAAAATACCTTTCGTGATTTTTATATTCTGAAATACCAGAACTACAGCTAGTGCAAAACTTTTCCTGGCCTTTAGCAAATATCCTGACAACTGGCTAAAGAATCAGTCCATTGGATTTTCTTCCAGACCCTTGACTATTTTTTTTTTGGCTGCATTTTTGGGCAGTATATGGTTAGTATTCCTGTTCCAGCTCCTCTACAGCTTCAGTGCTCTCTGTCTTATATAAATTATATTTGACAAAACCTATTGTGCAGAAAATGGATTATGGTGATCCTATGATTTTGTAATGAAAATTCCCGTGCCATCTTTTTGTGGTGGAAAGGAGCCTACAGCGTGCTGGGAGCACATCTAACAGATACCACTTGGCCTTTGGACAGAGGCTAGCCTTTTCTCCCTTCTGCGTATGTCTTGCTACAGAATTCATTTACGGATTAGTTACAAATCTTCCCAGAATTTCACCCCTAGGGAACTTTCAGATCCGGTGAGATTTGGGACATCTACTTTTTTGGTGGCAGCAGCCAGGGGACAAGGACTGTGAGTAACTGAGTAAGCTGCTTCTTATGCTTGGACATCAAAATTACACAGAATTCTCTTTTTAGGCATTAAAATAAACTTTGTGCATCTTGCCCAAAGTGACATTCCCAAGGCTGTGTAGAATGTGTGGTGAGGAAATGCTCAGCCCAGTTCAGCTAATTCCTTCTCCTCAGACTGGGCCCTTCCTTCCTGTTTCCAAGTGTTAATGCAGCAGTAATTGCCTGAGGAATTATGTTTGCCTTGATGCAAATATCTTTGAGACTTTTTTTTTTTTTCCCCCCATCAGTTCTTTCAGATCAGTCTAAAAGACTGAGAATGACTTGAACTAATTCAACCCATCTATGTTGAGATGGAAGGACTAGCTTTAGCTGACTGCTAGATGCATGCAATCAGCAAGAGCTCCATCCTCATATCTCAGTATAAATTAGATATAGCTTCAGCATGCATTGCACTTGATTTTGTTAGGTTTCCATGAATAAACCCGAAATGTCTTCTCTTTCTATCACTTTGCCTCCTCTCACTCTTATTTGCCTCTTTTCTTGCCCCCCCTCAATATATGCACATTCCTGAGACCATCCCAGCATTTGGACTGAGACAGCTTTAAATGGATCTGAACCTGAATAGTGTCAACAATTTCAAGTAAGACAAACAGAGGGGAAAGTATGCATCAAGAAACACACTCCTGAATTGCATAAGGTTTGAAACAGATGGGAAAAACAGGCAGAAGACTGAAGCATGAAATATAATGTTATTAAGTGGAAGGAAATATTTTGGGTTTATTGTCAGCTCCTCACGATACTTAGCAGAAGAAGAAGAAGAGGTCTAAAAATAAACTGCTGTATTAGGGCTACAGAAAATGGGTAAGGAAGAAGGGCTTACATCAAACTTGTTCTAGAAACATACATAAATAAATAAATAAGGCCATTAAAGATGGGTGCAGTCATCAGAAAACCTCTGACATTAACTTTTATGAAGCAGTTAAAATTCTCACTGCAGCTCGAAATTTGCATATGAACTATGACCAGTCATTCACTCAGAAAACAATGTGAGATAAATTTACAATTTAGCTCGTGTTCTGTGTGGCTCAATCCAAATTAATCAAACAATATGCGATAAATTTCATAGACTGTTGAGCTTTAGTTCTGGTGATGTAAATCACAGCTGGAATTGTACTACAGAGAGATATGCTATCGGGCTGGTGTAACAGTAAAGCAGAAAGCCAGAGCTTGTTCTGAGTAGCCAGGTTTCAGTGTAGCCAAAAACACAGTAGAGAGGTTAAAGAGTTGTGGAAAAAACCAAAAGCTTATTGCCTTCAAAAACCTCCCATAAACAGCAGCTGTGGTACTGCCTGTTTGACCCACCCGTAGAGACACTACGGAACTTAATCAGCGAGTTCCACTCAGTGGCCAAAGATGCAAAGAGAAAGTTCCTGGAGTAACAGTCCAGAAGTATAGCTATTATGGTTGCATTCAAGCTCAACTAGATCTGTCACATGAAAAAAAAATAATTATCGAATATGAATATTGAATCAGTTATGGATTTTGTTTTCATGGCAATATTTGCTCACGATCAGAAGAAAATCAGACATGTCAGGAGGCAAAATAGGCTTATATTTCCCACTATATGCAGCTAGAAGTTGTGTAGTGATTCTCCTGATTGCTTATGCTTGCATCAGATTCTGAAATAATGCACATCCCACAGTAAATTTGGAGTTTCCAGTCAGCTACTGATGCTGTGAATACCAATTGTGTGATTTTCATTGTGACTTTTCTTCTTAACATAATATTTTCTATATGTATCTGCATAAAGTAACCACTTTAATTTCTTCTTTTGGATTTCTCCATTTTTCTTGCCACTTCAGATTTCTCTTCTAGAAAGCATCTGTTTGGGGGAAGAGTCTTTCCTTGACATCTGTCTCTTATTAGATGTTGAAAAGAAAGTGAACATCGTTATCACAGACACCGTTTAAAGAGCTTTTGCGCAAACTAACTTTCAAATATCCACTTCAAATAAGGTATGTAAGGGACTTGATAATTTGGGGGGGAGTTGTTTTCTGCTCTGAGGTCACCAGACCAGTAAAGTTCAATAACTGAACTAGAAAACTAAGGAAAACATTCCCTTGGGAGTTGTTTTTTTTTTTTAATTGTTTTGATCAGGGATAAATTATACTTCTGATTCCAGGTTGGAGCAAAATAAAAGACTAGTCAACGTTTGCATTTTACATGAGTGACTTTACGTGTAATGAAGCATATTTCTGTTCCGAGTTCTATGTGTAGGGTGTACCTCATTTATAATTAACTTACGCTGCACTGTAGGGTTGGTTGTACAGTACTGAAAGATTGATGTTCTGTAAGATTAAGCTTTTGAGAAAGCTAGGGCAACCAATTCCTTTAAATCTAACTAGTGACAGGAGACCTCTGTAGACCAAGCATGAAAGACTGTTGGTAGGCTTCAATAACAAGAAGCTCACAATCACCCAGACCTTGCAAAGAAATGATGGCTCGCAGAAGATGAAGGTTGTTGTGAAACCCTTTGACCCAAAGGTTAAGTTTTGGTCTTTTCCTGCTTATCTCTGAGGAAGGGAACTTCAACTGAAGGACTCGTGTCCCCGTAAGCACACTAAAAACAAAGCACAGTTTTGGGAAAAATGACTCAAAATGATATCAAGCTCAGTTCTGGTTACACTGGCCCAGTAGTTGTTAAGAAATCAGTTCAAACATTACAGAAAAAAAGTGAATGAAATAAATTTCAGGGAACAACACTCGAGAAAAGTCCTAAGAACGATGAAAGGAAAGGGGGAGGGGAAAGGACAGAAAAAAGAAAGTAAAAAGAGAGAAGATGAAGAATGTACTTAAGGATTTGTGCCCAAAGTCCTGTTTCTTTTGTCACCTTGCATTAGATCCCCTGACCACTATCTTGGTACAAAAGCAAATCAGCAGCTGTGCCTCTTTGCCTATCATTAGAGAACTCTCTCTGATGTTCTCAAAAGCAACTCATTTAGCCTGCCTTGAGCAAATGTCTCGTTAATAATCTTCTTTGTTTTTGTTGGTTGGTTCATTAAGTTCATGCATGCATAAAGTTGCTGTTGCTGCAGATAATGTGCAAAGCCTTTATATACCAAAGCTTTTTAACTGTTAAAACACTTATTAATTCAGGAAAATGCTACACATTTCTAAAATCTTACTTCATTGAGGCAATTGCTTAGTAGGTTGTTTGGGGTTTTTTGGTTGGCTGGTTGGTCTGTTTGTTTGTTTTCTTCCACAACATGCTTATTGGCTTTTCAAATTTTCTGTTTGAAATCGACTTTCTGCTGTGAAGACGTCTTTCCGAGCAAATACTTCTCTCTGCTCTTTCCCCATCTATTTTTGTTTGCAACATGAGCCCTTGGGGATGGGATACCGGGGTGATGGGCATGGCTGTACAAGTCTCTTCTTGCTTTGTCTGAACTGCATTCAGAATATAAACCAGATGTAAGTATGTATCCATAATTCTAAACTCCTTTATCATTTTCTTCATTGCAAAATTGAATCAAAATATTTTGTGTGCTTCAGAAATGTTCCATCTCATATAAAAAACACTTGTGATGACATTAGTAAGGGGGGAAAAAAAAAAGAAAAAAAAAAAAAGAGTGAGTGAGAAAATTACTCTCGTGAGAGAGTGCTCTGGCTTTCTAAGCTGTAGGGACATCCTGGGGAAGCGCTTTCACTCCCTCCTACAGGCTCTGTCACACTTCAGATAAATTGCTAGATATTTGATAGTGCATCAGCTGGAATAGAACAACAATGCAAATGGCCTAACAGCCAGGCTGGAATCATTTATGTGGTCTGGCATAATGACTATTTAAGTATTTTTATACAAGAGGAAATGTATAAGCAGAGACTGTGACAGCTCTGCCTCAGAATATCTAAATGGCTGGTGATTAAGACATTCATGCAAGAAGTAAAGTATAGGAGTTCAAATTCTGGTGCTGTATCAAGCAGAGGCTTGGAACTAACTTTTTTTTTTTTTTGGCCATGTGAATTTCATTTCTAGGACTGAAAGAACTGCTCTCTTTTTCTGTTGCACCTTTCTAGTCTCTACAAAATTGGGGTTTGTGCTTGAATATGCTCACAATGAGGGTGGGATTTAGCCCAAGTCTGTGTTAGATGCTCAACGCTGAGGCACTGAATACAAGCTGATGACACCAGCTTTTTCTATGGTTCTTCTTTGAATTTAGCTTTCAAAATAATTCTCTAGATAAAATTATTGAACAAATTCAACCTGAATTCAAAAAGTAATTTACTTGTAGAGAAAAGTCATTTTTGGCCACTTTTAGTGTTTGAAACCAAAAAAAAAAGAAACCTCAGATGTAGTGCCAGGAGGTGTTCAGGCAGAGGTAAGAGGCATGTTATGGTGAGATAGAAAAGATGAGGAAAAGATAAAGAACCCCTTCGTGGTGCTTATGGCATTTAACCTGGTTGTGTATGCAGGCTTTTGAATGTCAATTAGTATCAACTCCCACTCTTAGATAGACTTACACTGCTCTGTTAGTGTTAGCTGAGCAAAAGCTTCTTCTGCCTGAAGAAATTGTTTCTTCATTGTGTTTCTGGCAGATTATGGCTGGGTTCTTCCTCAGCAAAATGTGAAGGGAATACTAGCAACAACCTATGGCCTCTCACACTGCCCACAGAAAGAGCATCAATGCTGCGCTAGCTCATTTTATTAAATACTTGGATTATCCAATAATTATTATATTCTTTTATTCAATTCATAATATATTATTCAATTATTATTATATTCAATTTTCCACTACATTTGTAACGTAAATCTAAAGAGACAGGACCACATAGGGCTCTATATCGGACTGGAACTCACTAAATATGCTATGTGGAGAACTTCAGCAGAGGTTATTTTTCAAACTTCACACTGCTTTTCTGGTATAACCGTTTCAAAAGTGTCTGTGTGAAGATTTACGTCTTGGTGCTGCTGAGTTTAAATGAGATTTCTGCTCCTAAATCTCTTAAGCAGTTTTGATAAAAAAAAAAAAGCTGCGTTTTTCTTCCGTGTCTTTCTGTCTCATTTTATTAACAAACAAACAAACAAAAATAATGAGGCTTGGAGTTTAAAATAAAAAGATAATCTCCTGCAATAACACCTGAGAATTTGAATGGCAGGACTGGATCTCATTATTTCAGCCATTCTTGCTATGTTCACTTTTCAATCCTCAAGTTCATTTAATGCAGTTGGAGTATGAGACAAAAAAAGTTGTGTTCTGATTTTTCTAATTTACCAGTTCACCAGTGCAGACTTCATAGACTCACTGCTTTCAAAGTAATGGAGTGGAATTCAATATATATTGTATCTTCTTTTAAAGGGAATATAAACAGCATGAAAACTGTATTTGCTTGTTTCTGATGCTCAGATTTCAAAATCCTGCAGCCTAGGATAGAGGGCATCAGTCCACACAAGAAACAAAGTTCCTTATGTACAGTTTCAGACAAAATATGCGGCGTGGAAAGACTCCTGGATTTAAAACCAGTTAAAGTGCTTTTAAAAAAAGGGTATGAATGAATGTGAAACTATTGATAAATGTCTACAGAGAAGCACATTGCAGGAGTGCCCTCCGAATGAGCTGGTTCAGCACATTTATTGAGTTTATGTATGTTACACAATAAAGAGCTTCTGCAGAAAGCTATGGATGCAGGATCTTCCACCCCAAACGATTTCAGCGCATGGTGAATTCATGAATGAGGTAGCAGGTAAATGCTCCTGGTGCTGCACTTTACACATGCTCGGGGATACCGGTAAGAGTGTGCAATTAGGTAGCACCCTTGCCATGAAGCCTGGTGAGTTCTGCTCTCTGTTCTTAGTTTTAGGAGCTGAGAGGATTAACTAAAGAAAATGGCAAGTCAGGGGAGAAAAGAAACCAAGCAGAAGGGTGGAGACACCTAGCAAGATGTACAGTGGGTGCAAGAAAACTGAGGGCAGAGGAACCAGTACAACAAAACCCGAAAACACCAGACAGCATTTGGATGTGCAGGGATATCAAAACTGAAGGAGAGAGAATTTATTTCTGCACGGGATTTATTTTGGGAGTATGGCACCAAAATGTAAGCATCTACATGCATGTATCTATATGTATATGTGTGTGTATGTGTATATATATCTATCTATCTTCATACGGAATTTCTTTCTTGCGAGACCTACAGGAATACTTTTTTTTAGTTAGACTCCTGAAGGTCTTTTCCAACTTAAATGATTCTGTGAATCTATGATAACAGAGATATATTTCATCTCCCCTTAATTCTATCTAAGGGGAGCAAAGAGTCATGCTTGGCTGACCTCTGTCTTGGAGCTTTTTTTTCCTTCCAGTATTTCTGGAAACTAGATGTGCTTTAATTTCTGAGATATGGTTGCATTTCTGAGAAATCTGAAGATTTCTGTGGAAATCTTCTTCTCTTGCCCAAGCTTCTTTGTTTCTTCATTATTTCCTAGTGTTCTAATAATGGGAAGTTCATTTTTTTTTTTTTTTCCCTCTTCCTGCACCTTTACTCATAAGAAAACAATGGAATTAGGTAAAAAAATCTTTAGTTTTCAGGATGGAATGCAAGATGCTTACCAGAATGAAACAGTTACTTTGAAGAAAAAAAGCAATGAAAATAAAAACATGGATTTGGAAAAATTTCCCTTCTTTTCCAAGTTGGATGACCATTTTTTGCAGCTGACTCACAAAATGACAAGGAATGCTGCTAGTGGTGATGTTTTTGAAGTGACTGTTGTCTTCTGGGAAAAACTTTTGGGTTTCTGAAATAGTAAGTTGAGGTAACTGGAGTAAGTTTGTTATCAGAACACCCCAAAGGAAAAGACAGCTGAGTGCTGCACACTCTGTGCACAGAAAGGGAAAACATCCACATTCCTCTTTTCTTACTTCCATGAGAGTCATGGTGGATCATCAGAAAAGTAAAGTAAGCAGTGCTTTATTTATCTGTTTAGAAACATGCTCTGACTTTGGGAAATTACCCCCTGCATTCAGTTGCCTGCTAATTGCAGTAGCAATAGCTTCTTCCAGCAAATTAGGAGGATTTGCTGAAAGATTGAAGGGGCTGGGACTGGTTAGTTTGAGGAAGAGGAGGGTGAGGGGAGACCTTATCACTCTCTACAGCTCCCTGAAAGGACATTGTATAGAGGTTGGTGCTGGTCTCTTCTCACAGGTAGTTGGCGATGGAACAAGAGGGAAAGGATTCCAGCTGCAACAGGGGAGGTTTAGACTGGACAGTAGGGAAACATTTTCCACAGCAAGAGGAGTCAGCCACTGGAACAGGCTGCCCAAGGAGGGGGTGGAATCACCATGCCTGGATGTGTTTAAGGGTCGTTTAGATGTGGTGTTGAGGGACAGGGTTTAGGGATGAACTTTGTAGAGCAGGGTCAATGGTTGGACTCGATCCCAAGGGTCTTTTCCATCCTGAATGATTCTATGATTTAGTGCTGCGTATTGAAATCTTTGCTATAACCTGAGCTCCCACTCCTCAAGCCTCAAAAATATGTTTTAAAACTCTTCAGGTACAAGCTTTTTCTGCTCAATAGCATCAGTTTCAATGATGGTTGCAGTAGCTGAGGGCTAATAACAGTATTGTATTACCCTGCAGTTTACTGGTTTGGCCTTCCATCTCCTGGTTTATCTACCCTAAGACCAAATTATTATCCTGTAATAAAATGAAAAGCCACCATTACTTGTTTAATGTAAGTACACTTAAAATTATTATTACTAGTGTGCTTGATAAGGTTAAATCATGAGGATTTCAATGCTACCTTCACAAATTACATCTCTGATTTAACGAGAATAAATGAATGGTTGCTTCTCTCTAATTAAAGGCAAAAATGTATCTATAGTACTTGGTAATTTTCTGTCACTTAACATGGTATTACAGCAGCATTTATTACATCCATTATATTATAATTGCAATTACCTTACATTTACAGAGGGTCTGATCCTCAGAAACCTAAGCTGCCTGAACAAAAGGATCGTATTTGTTTGAAACTGAAAGGAAGCCTGTGTACCAAACTGAAGGTCAGGAACCTGTTAAAATATTTAATTGACAGAGTCCCTTAGTCCTTTTCTCTACATACAGACTTAGGGTGATCCTGTCAGCTGCTGTAAACATCCTCACTCACCACTCTCAAGGGCCCTGTTTGCAAGGGCACAACTGCAGATGAAAAAAAGTGAAGATTCCAAAAAGTGAAGCTTCCCTGTGGTCGATCCCTGAATATTGGGCTGCCAGTGTATCGGGCTGTATTTCCAACTCTTGTCTTTTTTTCAGGCAGAGAGTGGCAAACAATAACTGGTGACCAGCAAAAGGAAAGTGAACTCTGGCTGGTTTTACTCTTGCAAGGAGTGAAAGTAGCATGGCATACAGGGCACCAGCTGAACTGAAAGCCTAGGGAAGGACAGAGAAGTGTTACCTTGGAGTGAACAGTAAGTGCTAATGTAACGAGAGACAAGTGTCATTTCTTCCTCCTTATTCTTTCCTGACTCATCTGTATTCATGTTCTTTCCATATTGACTCTAAACATTAGCACAATCATGCCTTGCTTGCATGAACACTCCCTGGAAAACAGACTTAAAACTTAAAAGCCTGAGTAATTATTATAAGATTTTAATTTTTTTTTTTATTTATTTTTTTAATGGGGCATTTGATTGCACAATGTAGCGTTCACACTGTGTTAGTTAGTTTCTTAACTCAGTGGAGAGAAACTACTTAATGCAGTCTAGCTATCACTGTGCAAATTGTGAATAGTCACAATCTAGAAAACAAGAGCTTTGGTTTATTAGTTCTTTAAGAAACCCGTGAAAATTTCAAAGCCCTTATTCCTCAACACGTAACATTAAAAAAAAAAGATAATTACTAATAAATATTCAGTTTGTGTTTGCAGTAGGAAGGAAATGCTTATAAAAGGTGAAGTGACTATTTCTGTTTGTAGATCAAATACAGAGAGAAGCAGTGAATACAAACGGCTGAATGACTGAGCAATATAATTACACTTAGAGTAAATAATTCAGAAAGGAATTATTCCACGGTTAGAACAAAACAGTGGGTCAATTCATCTGTGTAAGGTCGTAATATTTTTGTGAGTCATGCACTTTCAAAACATTGAGAGAAGACATTTGTAACCTGACAAATGTATCCCTACTAGTTATTGTTGTAATTTACCAGACAGATCCTGCTGGTTCACTAAGATCTCTGCCTGTGCCACTGAAATCAAAGGAAGCTTTGATTTTAATGGGAATAGGATCAAGGTTTAGCCTCTCAACATGTCCTTGAGCCAAAACAAAACTTCCAAGGAGGTTAATGTCGAGAGTGCTGTTTGATTGCATAATGATGCCAACAGACAAGATAGGAAAAATCATTGGGCTGCACTGAAATTGAAAATGTACGTGTCTATTTTAAACTGCTAATACTTCCTCTAACCTACTGTGCTCAACAGTCACAAAATGAACCTATGACGTGGCTGAATGGCTGTCCATAAAGCAAAAGCAAGCAATAGAATCTTATTCTATTTCTGTAATGTAGTTATTTCTATGTTATTGCAGCAATAGTGAAAAAATTTACAGTTCCCCAACACAGAGATGCTGCATTTTGGGAATCATTTAGCAGATATACTATTCTATATATACAGCATTATCTATGGAACAGTCAGATGCAGTCTTTACAAAATGAAATTATTGAGGAAGGTGATCAAAAATTTACTCCCTGGGTAGATTTACCCACCAGTACAGTGGCAAACACTGAGTAAAGCCACAGTCTTTCAAAAGATGACCGTACTAGGAGTTAACCTTTAAATTCCTTTATAAACATATTTTCTGCACCCTCCATAGCTGTCTGTGGCTGGAGCTGGCACAGCAGCCTTTAGGATGTGATTTTAGCAAGTGAATTTGTCTTGAAAGGGTAGGATCCTACAGGTGGAAAAGCTACTGGTGCCTGTCCTGTTAAACTCCAGGAAAAAATACTAATATTCTGCTAAGAAGTTGTTAAAATATGGGGATCTCCTAAGCAGCTTGAAGGTGTTCACAAAATAATTTTCCTTTTTAAATTGTATTCTCTTAATTTTGTTCTTAAGAAAACACGATCTCCATTGTAAAAGAAGTTTGGGTTAAACACTTCCAGCACTATATACCAATTTCTAGCACCAATCCTGGAGTATGTTGCTTTTTTCCCCCTCCTACCTTATGCTATAAATGAGAGTGAAGACAACTGTCCTTATAGAACAGTGAATATGATTCGCTGTACTGCCAAACTGTTTAGAACTCAAGAAAATAACTGAATCTAGTTTCAGATTCAGGACTGAATTTTGCAATTTAATTTATCACTACTGTGAGCCAAACAATCCTATTCATTGCGGTGAGTCAATCTATGTATTTACTGATCAGCTGGACGTGTTACTAAACAAATGTATTCATTTGCAAGCAAGTTACAAGAGTATATGCTCCATATTTTTTCATTTCACTTGTACACTTATACAGCAGCCTCACCAGAATTATTTTCTGATATTCTGTTAAATATTGTTATTTGTATATTTTAATTTTAATGCACAGTTTCAAAGTTCCTTCCGTAAGACTGCTGACATGTTTCATCCATTAATGGTAAATTTTTCTTACTGAGGATAATAAGAATAGATAGGAAGATATAAAAATGTAATAGTCTTTTCAAGACTTAATGATGCAAATCAGCACATGCATCTGTGCATATTAATTCAGAGCAATCCTGCAGTCATGAAAACAAAAACCTGTTTTTCTAAAACAATGGCAAATGCAGTTAACTGAATGTCTTAAGGGAAATTGGGGGATTAGTTATTTTATTAATCAGATCATAAAACCAATGCTAAGGTATCCAATGGCTGCAAACATCTGGTGTTTTTTGCTTCTTCTGCAGTACCACAGATGACTAATTATTTTCCAGGTGTTGTGGAGAAAAAATAATTGGTTAATCACCCAGTCAATTTATCCTAATGTTCTTCCAGTGTTGCGTGTGAATGCATTGGCACGGGAGCCTGCAGGCATGCACGTAACCATGTTCTGGGTCTCATTCCAGGCCTTCTTACAAGATGAAGAGGTCCAGACTTTGTCAATGAAGTTGCACGGATAGAAGACTTTGTGCAGACATGAACTTGGGCATATGTGGGATGAAGGAGCAGACTAAAGCATTTCTTTAACTTCTTTGCTGATATAGATCAGAGAAGGAAAAAAGACTGAACTGTATTGAATCTTCTGTAATTCCTAGTTGTATAAAACATCCTGAAATGAACACCTAGAATGAGCATAAGCTTTTGGAGAACTGGATGATCTGCCTTACTACTCATTATCACAAGCAAGACCATTGCTGCAACCTTCCATTTCAATTAATGGGGTTCTCACTGCCATGTGTGGGGAGGGCAGTTGTATACAAAAAAAAGCCCATGATTAGCACTTCCCAGTATGGTTTTTTTTCAATATTTGATTTTTTCCTAGTTCAGTTACTCATTTAAATCTCCTGCAGACACCTACTATTCTGCTGTTTAATTTAGCAGACTGAGTAGATTCATGGACCTACCTTATGGAGGGTTCTGGAACTGAATTTTCTCAGACTAACCTCTGAAGGACACTTACTCTTCTGAAGCAATGCCTCACTTGATGTTGTGACCCAGAATTCACAGCCCTACACATCACACAGATATATGTTATACATCTTTATTTTCCAAAGAATTTTTGGAAGTCTTTTTGAGCCCAAAAATCTACAATCACTTAAAACACTGTGTAGAAAAACTGAAGTTCTCTAGAGTTACGGGTCAATAAAATATGTGGAAAAAAAATAGTGTGAAAAAAGTGGTAACTCACCAGAGAGCAGAAGGGGAGTGAGCAGGGTGGTGTGGAGAAGAAAGATAGTGCCCCATGGGTGGCATCTCTGCAGGTCCTCAAGAAGGTCAGCTCCAGAACTGTTTCTTGACACAGTGTTAACTGCTCTTCCCACAGCTGCAGTTAGCACTAGCAGTGACCACTCTAACACCTTGGAGAGCAAAGAATGATGGACGAGGAAGGTGCGAGAGTTGGTTAAACAAGGTGCTGATGACAGACAGTCTCAGCATAACTCTTAGCAGATGTTGGGTCTTAGTCCTATTCTGCTCTCACTGCCACACTGCATGGACAACATCTGTCCTGCACTTTGTAAGGCCCAGCCAGAGAGAATAGTAGGTCTGATCCCTGGGTCACCTCATTGCCCTATTCAAAAATGAGCCACAGTTTCCAAAACTGATGTAGTGCGTGAAGTTTGGGCCATTCTGGAAAGCATCCCACAGGTGATCTATGCACCTGACTTTGGTCTTGGGACAGCACTATGAGATCATATGGGATGAGAGGGTCAGCCAGCTCTACATTATCAGCAGCCAATGTACAGCAGGCAGATCTTGGTGTGTCAGAGGCAAGCAACAAGAGTCCTTAAACTACATAATCCTCTCATGCTAAACATATAATTTTATTACTGAAGAGATGTAGTAATGGCATTTAAATGAACATGTGGCACCTGCCTGCCCAACACAGTAGAAATTCTGAACTCAGACCCCTGCTTAAACAGGACAAGGCAGAAATCAAGCTTGCAGAGCCTTGAAATGAAAATATAAAGTCTATTAGCAAACCTGTATCTAATGATTCTTTCTTGTAGTCTGCCTTTAATAGCGTTAGCATGTTGAAATTCAAGATGTATAGTGATATTGGCCTTCTCCTTTTTTTCCCCCCTCAAAAATGCTTTAATGGCCTTTAAAACCTGCATAATCAAGCCATGATTCTGTTGTCAACGGTGTAGAATAAATCTTGCTCTCTGGCATTTGGTTATTAGGTAACATAGTCACGTTTCTTTCAACTGTGCTGTGAACACAGAATAAATGGCTTGTGATGTTTAGCACTCTTGGTTAAAATCCCATTTTTACAGTTCAAGAAAAGTGCTATGACCCATGAACTGCAACTACTGATTTATCTGCACAGCAGCTTGGGTACCAAACCAGTTTTAAAATACTTCTGAAAACATCAAATGTGCTATGATTTAAAAACAAACAATAATAAAATAACACTGTTGAGTTTCTGGGCAGTGCAAAAATTCAGAGAAATTCCTTCACAAAAACAGAATGCAAAGAAAACAATCTCCATCATCTTAAAGACATCTTGCTCAAGAGATCATTTGGAAACAGTACAAAAAAAAAAATATCATACAGTAATGTCAAGGAGCAAGTTCAGACACTCAGAGAACTGAAAATGTCAAAGACGGTTAAATATGCAAATGATTTTTTTCCTAATAAACAATCCAAAAAGCTTCCCTAGTGAGCTCACACTACGGAAAGGGCTAGGAACAGATTTACACTCTTGGCTACATCACTATAACCATTTCAGCCCACATCAGGCCAACTGCAAAGCTGGCATGTGGTCCCACAATCTGGACTGATTCCCAGTTCCAGCCTGGTTTTGGATGCCTGTTGTTTTGATTTTTTTTCCCCTAAATTGCAGGTCATACGAAGCTGTCTCACCTGCAGAGCTGTCATTCTGAAAATTTCTTATGTGTGATTCAAAGGAGGACTACTCATCCACATTCTCCTGGACTCCTAAAATTTTCTGCTGTCTAAACCTTGTTTAAGAAGGTTTGAACACTTGCTCAGGAATAAAGATTAAAGCAGAGCAGATATAAGTCCACCCCCACCAGTCCCAGCACAGAACAATACTCTTCTACTGTATAACCAAATTCTTAGACTCTCTTCTGCTCCATCACACTCTGCATCCTCCTTTATGCATTGCTAAAGAAGTGTGTTTTGTAACAGAAAGCTGGCTTGAGAAGTGAGAGTGTCTACTGTAGATATGTGGAAAAGACAATTTAGACCAGTCTTGGGTATCTTTAACAAGACAGAATTCTGTCAAAACCACTGAAAATATTATCTAGATTATTTAACTTCGGTTTCTAGAGTCCAAATCCAAGTGCATGAACTACAAGAACTTCTCACTGGAGTGATGCTTTCCAGCAAAGCCCAAATAACTACTTTCTATTGCAAGGGTAGAAATTTCTCTCTCTTCTTCCTACCTCCTCTGATGAGCTAGAGGGCTCACCTTCCTCAACAGCAATTCACTCTTAAACGAGGGAGATGTGGTGAGGGGGAGAAGTTACAAAGCATCCTCTTGTCTGCTTAGACCTGTGGTTAGTCCCTGACTGCACTATGAGAATGAAGAGGAGCTGCTCTGTCTCTGCTACCATGCTCAAGAGGCTTCAAAAGAGACAGGGCTTTGACCTTGCCCATATGCTGGTCAGCAGACCCAGCTGGCTGAGCTGGCATTCCTCCAGGAACAGAGGGATTCTGCACTGCCCAAATTCAAGGTCATGCCCAGTAGGTTAAAACTATCCCTCAGTGATACAGCCATGTAACTAAAGCTCACTCACAACTTCCAAAACTTTCTTTTAAAACAACATAGAGTTGCTGAATCAAAAACATTTAATAACAGGATGTTGTTTTGGGGAGGAATTTCAATAGCCAAAATACTGCTGAAAAAGTGAGAAACCTCAAGAATTATATCACAAAACTTTAATTTACAGGGAAAAATTGCCCGTTTAACCTTTTTTTCCCTCCCTCTGGCTTTGTTAAAATATTAACAATAATCTCTTACAAGAATTTATACAGGGTATTCTACAGAATCCTACAGCCATTGAATCATGTAGTTTGAAAGGGACTTCCAGAGGTCATCTAGTCCAACGTCCTGCTCAGAAAAGTTCTAGTTAGGACAAGTTGCTTAGGGCCCTGTACAGTGAAATTTAATATGTCTACAAGAATGGAGATTTCACAGCTTTCTGAGCAACTAGTCTGATCTTTACTATGCTCATAGTGAATGGTTTTTCTCCTTATCAAGTCAGAGTTTCCCATATACCAAGTTGTGTCCACTGTCTCACATATAAGGAGCTTGTCCTTATATGCCACAAGCTCCAGCCCCCTAACCATCTTAATGCCCTTCTGATAGGCATGGATAAATTGAAGAAAGTCTGTCTTGTACCATGGAGCCCACAAATGGACACAGGACTTTGAGGTCTCACGAGTGCTAAGTAGAGAGGAATAATCAGTTTCCTTGGCCTGATGGCTACGCTTGCCAATACAAAGTTGGGCTTCTTTGCTGCAGAAGCACATTGGCAACTCATATTGAAAACATGAAATGGACCTATACTGCCCAACTGAACTATCTAAATTATTGCAGACAGACATTAAAAATGTCAATAACATTTTATGTCTAATGTTACAACCGTGGGTAGGATGCACTTCAGGACTGGATGAGTTTGTCATCTGACACTGAGGCAACTGGCTTAGAGAACTTGTAATTTAGAGTGGATCAGATCCAAAGGGACAAAGACATGTATATCCAATCCCCTTCTACATCTTCCATGCTCTTCAGAGAGCCTGATGAATCATACCCTAGTTCTTTATTATTAAATAGTTTGCACATCCAAGTGGAGAACGGATTAATTGCCAGCTGATCTTCAGGTACCTTAGTGTGACACCTGAGCAATCTCTTCTCTGACAAAGAGATTGAATTGGACTTTGGAGATGGTGAATTTAGGACTGAGATTTCCATACTGCTGAGAAATTTTGATGAATCTTCTTTCCTTTTCAGGAACACAGATGTTCTCAAAATATGAAAGCGATTTCTTCTAGGCATAGCAGAGTCTTACCTTGGGTCAGCACCAGCCTTTGTCAGCTTATTCATCTTCTGTGCCTTTCCTAATTACATCATCTAACTTGACATATTTGGTAGATATCTCAGGAGGATGCCTACCTGGGTAAGGCCATCAGGCTTTTCTAACTGTGCCCTGAGGTAGTCTTGAGACACCTCCTTTTATCACACATGCCTGTGTCCCTTCAGAGCATAGAAAGGTCACGTGTACATTAAGTTGAACAAATTAAAAATAAGGAAGGAAAAATATCCACAGCACATTACCTTATATTTCTCTCACAGTGTAGCTGAAAAAAGAAAAAAAAAAAAGTAAAAAATCTTAGCTTTTCATTAGATTTGTTTAGCACAAGGGAATAAAACTGATTTTTTTTGAGAAGCACTGGTGGAGTAATTGCAAATAAACCTATAAAAGTAGACTTTTCTCCACTGAGGCTCTAAATAATATTTTGATAATCACTTCCCTTTGTTATCACAACTCAACAGAAGATCATTTTATAAGAAGAAAACTTCAGAGACTCTCAGTTAATCCCAGATGTTCTGAGATTATCTCTTCTATTCACTTGAATTTGTCAGGCCAACACAGTTATCTTACTAACAGCATGTGCTGTCCTGCCTGTACAGCACCCACATTGTGACTTGACAACGGGAGGTTACTGAAGGATCCCAAGCATACTCAGATGATTTTCAGATATCTAATTCTTTCCAGACAAGCAAAAATCATTGCCAGCTGGTCTCACATTTGATGGTTTTGTTTTGGTGCAGGGTTTGATTTGTTGGTTTTTGTTTTGGTTTGGTTTTTTTTTTTCCTCCAATAACTTCACAAAAGTCAAACAACAAACCCTGGGAAATACAGTCTTTAATTGTCCAGGTGCCTCTTTAGTCAGGTACCTAACAGTTACTTTGGATGTTGCATGTCATCACATATATAATCCTTTGTGAATCTTGTCACAGTGTCTCTGGTGAAGATCCTCAAGCTATCAAGCCAGTATTCCTCTGGTTTTAGAAGGAATTCAGCTCCTTTCACGTCCAGTGGTTTGAATCCCAGTCCTTCATTGTTAAATGTAGTGAAGGCATTGCTTTCTCACACAGAAGGGTTCATAAAGGCAGAGGGACTATAATTCTGATTTTTTTTAGATTCCTGTGGTGATGGGAGCTATATACATAAACTAGCTAAGAAACTGGATACAGTGAAAAAAGCAACACCTTGTACCAGGAAGACTTCAACAGAGCCTTATAAATTAAAGATGGATGCTTGTTTTGGAGCTTGCATTATAGCACACAGTTCAAACAGAACTAGTCCTCTCTTACAGTAGGAAAAAGTGGATGTAGCATATTATAGAAAATCAAGCATACAGTGATGATGTCACACAAAAATCTTACCAAATACATGTGAAATAGATTGTGCCTTTAGGGCATCAGAGTAGTAAAAACTCTTCTGTTTCCAAGAACACAAGTATTCATTGTATTTTCTACTAAACCAGGTAGTTCCATTAAATCACATCATAATTTAAAGATATATGAGCCAGTCTAATTTATGAGATGAAAATAAAAAGGACTGTAATTGATAAATTAACAATGGGAATTTGGGGTTACATCACCTTTGCCTCTGTCTCTTCATCTTTTGTCCAAGTTAGTGAGAACTGTCTGTTTCCTCCTTGATCTCTGACAATGACTCACAAGGGGTCATGTACATTTTTACTTGATGTTTTTGTTTCCTTCATTTTATCTCATCCTAATGAAAAAAATAGTCTCTGCCTCCCCCAAACACTTTTCACTCAGGTTTAGGCTTTTTTCCTACTTCAAGTCCCTTGGATATCACCTGAGTAGGATATAAAGGTTAGTAGACCAGTAAAATACAGTTCAGATTAATCTCTTCATTAGTTGTTAAATGCTGCTTCCAAGTTGCTTTAGGGATATTTATTTTCATCCCAAATGAAGTATGCCAGCTACACATCTCTCCTAGTTCCTCCTGACAATGAAATCAAGGCAAGAAACAAATCTGAACAGGTCCCATCCATGGCAAAGAAGTCTGGTATAGCATAGCTCTGGTTTTCCTTCCAGGTTTAGAAGCTTTTAATTTTTTTTTTTTTTTTTTTTTTTCCCCCAACAGTTTTCCTCAATGACCAGATTTCTTTCATATAATGGTTTAGATATTCTTTTCTAGACAGGTAGCTGAAATGCAAGTCATACTTTCAGCACACTAACCATGCTACTACAATTTGCTTGTAGAAAATTAATTCCATACTAAAATATTTTGGAATAACCCACCTCAGAAGAGTTTCTTTCTTACTCCTCTCACAAAAGCTGTCAGAGAGAGCCCCATCTGTCTTTGAATTTATCAGCAACCAGGGGGCATCCATTAGCTTTTGATATCCAAACAGTTGCCAGGTGTTTGTTTTTTTGCTGTCTGCTCTGCAGGGTTACTTACCATGTGGCAAACCAGGCATTTATCTGCCAGGCACGTAGCATTTTATTACGTGTGCTTTTCTTCAGTCTAACAGGAAAACACCTCTCACAGCCTCTGTGTACCAGTGCTATGGGATACTGCATGCATTTGCTTTACAGATGATCAATTTAGGACAGAAATTAAGCAGATATTAGAGCTCCAAATATTGATTCTCTGGTAATTGTTTTCAAAAAAACCTAAGTACACGTTACTCAAGGGCAAGGACGTTTACACTAAGACACAGTTTGCGACAAACTCAGAGATCTGAAAGCATTTTGCTTATATCAGCATGTGAAATCATTCATAAAATTATGGTCTGAGTATGGGAGAAACCAGCCTTAGAGCAATGTGGTGATTGCTGTCTTCTTGTATTTTAAATTAGGTATTTTCTTTCTCTTTTTGTTTGCATTTAAACTTCTGCATCAGCTTTGATTTTCCTGAAAGAGTCATTAAACTCTTTGGTGGAAGTTCACATGAACATTTCTGCAGAGAACAGGTCCTCTCATCTCATGAAGAGGCAACTAAAGTTTGTCTATAAAGGCTTAGTTCGCTAGATCTGATCAGAGGAACAACTCGAGATTTCAAAATGAAAAAGGGGAAATGGGTACTGATTGATAAAGTGACAACTTATTATCACTAGGAACGTGTCAATCTGGTCACTGATTTAGACTTCATTGTACTTCATCATGTGAACTTCTGTTCCATGGAGCTAATAACAGCAGCAAGTCCCTTTCACTCAGGATAGTTGTTAAGAAAAGCCACACTTTCTTATCAGAAAGGTAGTAAAAGAAAAAAAAAAATCCACAACCCTCTTGAGTTTTTTCACTTTGCATTAACTTCCTTTCTCTTTCCAAGACAAGAATGAAATTAGCTTTGGTTCTTTAAATGCGAATTGACTTGTGTTGAGGTTTTTTGTTCTTGTTGCTTAGCAGCAGCAATGCAAGCACAGGGGTGTATCTGCTTCTAGGGCACTTTTGCTGATATTTTATCTCTTTGGGGCATTTTCTACATTAACAAGTTAAAGTTGAATCTCATGTTCTTAAAAAAACAACCAACCAAACAAACAAAACAACCCTGAAGCCCAGTCTGTTTCTTAGTTTAACTGTAAAATGCTTAAAGGGAAGGACAGACAAATACCTGTAAGGTAATGCCTGTATTGCAAGAGAAATGCATATCCATTGGTGGCAATGCCTTTTCAATTTATTAGTTGTGTATCACTTTCTTCTGCGCCTTGTTTTGTACAAGCAAGGCCAGTCCTATAAACTGAAATCATTTGAGAGGATTAGGAACTAAACATGTAACTCTTCTTTTATGACTATCTACCATTAATAGTTGAAGTTATAAGTGGTTAACAGTTCTATTTGTTACTAAAGTCTAAAACATTTAGATAGTGAGGAAATCAGACCTGGTATGGTGTCTTTGCATGTCTGCTATAAGGGTATGCCTGCAAAGATGACCCTAAATCACTATCCTTTCTCTGTGATCTTCTGGACTTTGAGTGACACTGATACCTGGCGTCTAGCTACTGAGGGTCACAGAAAATACAACCTCTTGATCCTCACAGATCAAGTATTTGGTTGAACAGCGCTGACAACTTACCTTGAGGAGGGAAACTTTGGTATACTTACAAGCAGAATTGAAGATTATTGTGCTCAGATCAAATGACAAAAAAATCAGCCTTCGTAAATGTAAGATCTGATCCTAAATGTGTAAGAGAACTAGCTCAGAGGAAAAAAAAAACCACCAAAATGCAGATGTTTTTAGAGGTATTGTGAGATTTTCAGAATGCAAAAAGGGCAAAAGGAAAAAAAAAAAAAGACCCAGAGTCTCAGCAAAAAATTCAAACCCCAGAACACGATCGCATATACAATTCTGTGCCCATGCAATACGGAACAGGAATATGCAGGAAAAGTTAATTAAGCAACTAGCTAAGTGAATATTCTCCAGCAGTGATGGTGATCTGCGGGCTTGCAGTATATTAATGTTGGATATAATGTGAGACTATTTTAGGTCCTATGTGGACTAAATGTTTAGACTATTTAAAAAGCTGTTAATTTAAATGGGCTCTTTATGTCAATTTAAAAATTAATTGTTAAAAATGTCCATTCTTCTAAACTTTTTTAAAAAAAACCCACTTATTTTAGATTGAAAAAGTAATAGTGGTTATGTCATTGGTTGAGATACTTTTCTAGTAACTTCTGTTGTGATCTTTCAGGATCGTGCTCGGCTACGTTTTGAAGACAGGAAGCAGTTAGCGGAATGGTCTACTCAGTTCTGCAGTTTGTAAAATGCTTATCTTTCTCAGACCTCCTAAATGACTCCTGTTTTTTCCAAGACTTAAGCATGAATTTAAATTCCACAGATTGAGGTAGTTTGCAAATTTTATGGACAAAAGTCCCCTCGTTACCAGCCCTCTGTAACCAAAATTCTGTATTACTAACAATCTGCAAGATGGATTCATTGTGTTTGTGTAAATATTTTAAGTCACTAGGAAAAATATTCAGATTCTTGTAAAGGGAAAAAAAGTAGTACACTGGAAAGCAATATTATGCTGTGGTTATTACTTTGTCTGGAAAAAAAAAAATCCATTTAAATGTCATGAATCTGTAGGAAGTAGAATAAGAAATACATTTAAGACCGGATGATGTTTATTTACCTGTCAGTCCTGATTATACATATGGATTCTCTGGTATGCTAAGAATTTTATGGACTAGCTCAGGTTCACACTGATGGATGATTCGTGGCAGGGGAAGCAAACAAATGAACTGTATTTACCATTAGTGCCACTATAAATACTTTAGAAGGCCGAATACTTCTTGCTTCTTTTGGAGCAATGTCACTAACTTTGTCTGAACCTTATTTTAACCCATGCAAAACTGCATCCTTAACTACATCTGGTAAGCAAATACTGTTTCTGTGACCAAAACATTTGTTAATTTCAACTTTTCCACCTCAAAGTTGAGCCTGTTATCCAAGCCTGGCTTTTGCAAAGGTGCTCTGGAAGTGAAAGTCAATTACATGCTAAAACTAAAAGCACTGGTTTGCGTCAGATTTTCTGCTCATTAATTCAATTTTTTTTCTTGCTCATTAGGCCAATACATTAGGTATTGTTTCTTCCCTTCTGTTTCTAAGGTGAATTAGAACCAGAGCTGCTGTGAGACATGAACTTTCCCAGTTGGTAACTTTATTAACTGAGCTTGCTTGGAATAATGTATGAGTAATTGATCTTCTGCACAATGCTGCCTTCTTTTCCATATCAAAAGATGACATGCTGATCAGTGCAATATTTGGTTAGATGAAGGGAAAAGCCTTGTGTAGTCACTTCTAGTCAGAATGTATAATGAAGACTTCCTTCAGCTCCAGTTCAAACACAAACCAAATGCTTCCCAGGGTCAAAGCTCCTGCATTGCAAAAGCCAGTCCTGGATGTGAGCTAAGGAAGCTGAGAAACTCTGAGTCTCTGTGAGCTTCATAAAATATGTTGCCACCTGTAATAAGGTTTTATGGACAACAGTCGCTGAATCATTCAATACCTTCAGTCTCCTTATCTCCTTTGGCAACTCTTCATTGTGATAAAATGTATGGGAATAAACATATACAGTGAATGTCTATCCTAATTTGTCAGCCTTAAATGAATCCCACTCACTATCCATTTCTTTGCAATTAAAGTGGGCACATTGTTATTGGAAGTAATGGCTTAGCTGGTAATTTTTATTGATTACCAACATATATTAGAAAGAGATAAATGAGAAATCTAATTGTCTGTGGATTATTGTTTCCTGTACACTCATTACACCGGGTCACACTGGAATAAGGGATACATTTCTCAAAGAGAACAAATATTGCTTTTTATTAGCTGAGCCAAACACTTCTGAATGCCAACAGAAAAAAATGTGTAGTTGCAAGTATTCATGTATACCCAGGGAAAGACTCAAGGGCGGGAGTGAAGTTGTAGTCCCAAGAACACCAAGACATACCACAGTCCTTGGTTAAGGGATGAACAACAGAACCAAGGAATCATTTTGTTTGGAAGCGACTTCTGAAATCATCTGGTCCAACCCCCGATGCATAGCAGGATGAAATTCAGTGTTTGGTCAGGTTGCTTGGGATGCTGCCTTGTCAACATCTCCAAGAATGTCCACTCTCTGGGCAACCTGCTCTAGTATTTGACTGCCATCATGGTGAGCTTTATTTTGTAAAATTTAGTAGGTATTTCTTTCATAATTATTGCCTCTCCAAATGGAGTTTGAAATTATGTTCTTCAGAACTACCCAATATGTAGTTGAAGAGCAGCAAAAAGATTATTAGCCTTTTTTTCTTGCAGCTAAACAAACTCATCTCCCTCAGTCTCTCTTCACACATCCTGTGCTCCAGCACAGTGACCAACATGGTGGCCCTCCATGGGGCAATCTCCTGTTTGTCTGCTTTGTATTGAAATGGCTCCCACCTGGACAGATGAAGACTCATAGATGCCGGACAGAATGGAATAACTGTTTTGAGGCTGATAAACTGTTCAGGAGTCCCCTGATTCATAGTCTAGTTATGTTGTTAATTAGGTAAGGTAGGGATTAAAACCACTAGTGCTTCCTCTATTTAGTGCAGGGTGTGAAAGTTTGACCCACTGTGGAATCACAGAGCAACAGAGGTTGGAATGGCACCTCTGGGGATCATCTAGCCTAACCCCTGTTCAAGCAGGGTCAGCTAGAGCATGTTGACCAGGACTTTGTCCAGCTGGGTTCTGAGGATCTCCAAGGATGGGACTCTACTATCTGGCTGGGCAACCTCGCCATCACAGAATTGTTAGAGTTGGAAGGGACCTCTAAAGATCATCTAGTCCACCCTCCCTCCCAAAGCAGGCTTGCCTAGAGCACATCATTACCCAGGAATGCATCCAGGTGGGTTTGGAATGTCTCCAGAGGACACTCCACAACCTCTCTGGGCAGCCTGTGCCAGTCATCCATCACCCTTGCAGTGTTTCCTCCACCAGCAGAGGACATTTTTTTCTTAAAACTGAGGGCCCCAGACTCTTTTACATGAACACAGCTCTGCCTTTTACTCTGTGTTATCCTTCCCCACTTACCTTCTATCTCTTGCATCAGCTTTACCACCATGGACCCTCTCCCGTTTCCTGTACCTCCACAGCCATGTGGCACTGCTGGTTTCAGGAAACAGGACAAGACGTGAGGCCTGGAGTCACCCTGTCTCTCTCCCTTGGTCAGCTTCTACTAAGATAAGACATTGCTGTCATCTTCCTGCACTCTACATTTAATGAATGGCTGCACTGCAGGCCCAGTACAGCATCTGAGAAATCCTTGTGTGTTCTAGAAAACATCACCCCATAAAAGACATCTTAACTTATTATGCAGTGCTATTATAATGACAATTAAAAAAGTAATAATTTCTACTTGCAGAATAGATCTGCTACATAGCGAGTGTGGAAGGACGGTGGAAGTGGTCCTGAGGTGGGATGATGACAAGTACATACCCTGTACAGGTTGGTTTGGGTCACTAGAGAGGTTCTGTTGTTATCTGCTCTGTATCATCTTCCAGACTGTCTTTGCTTTCCTTCCCCTGTATAACACACTAGATAACCCTTAAGAAATTAAGAGGATGCTTGTACATATTATTGTGAACAATTCTCAGAGACAGTTTCTATACTCAAAGAAACATCCCCCACCATTAGTGGAGATAAGTGGAAGAAACACCATCAGCTTTAGGAGCTCTTTGTTTTTAGAAGCCTGTTAAGCCTCAGAATCCAATATGCTGTGAAGGAGATTTTTGTTGATTACAGTATGACTGAGGACAAACTAACAAAAAAGATCCTGTGACATCAATAGACTATGCATTGTCCAAATTTATTGGGAAATAAAAATCCCTATCCCATGGGATTATTGCCTCTGATGCTAATCTGGCAGAAAGATCCATTTCTCTCTGCCCTTCACGTGGAATGCTGATACTTCAGCTTTTTGTTATGGTCAGTTCAAGTGGAGCCTAATACAGATACACACATCTGTGTAAACTGTTCTTTGTTTTGCTTTCTAGGATAATTAAGTCAAAGCCTAATAGATGAGCACAATTACTCAAAATTAATCACTTTTGGGCTGGTTAAATCATGACAGATTAATTACTTGTATCTATTGTTACATTTAATTTTTTTTTTATCAGCAGAAATACCTAAGTAGCTGTCCTGTTTTAGTAGATCATTGCTCTAAGAAAATAGTAAGTATTTCTTTATTATAATCAATGGTGGTTTTCATCAATCTTTAAAAATAAGTTGGTTTTAATTACCTTTCGTATGGAAGATATTTGGCTACTGGTATCCCCAGCAAATTATTAAACAGCATCATTATTCTGATACAACTTGGGCCCTTGTTGAAAATCTGGGGGACAGAATGCCACTTTGGGCAAAACAGTCTGACATTAATACCGAGTGCGCTTTATGACCAAGGATAGGACTCAATTTGTAGAAGCATCTCCAGAATTTGAATGCATTATGATGTTATTTGGTATAAGAAAGATATATTTTATGATGATGGCAGTGAAACACTGGCACAGGTTGCCCACATTGGTGGTAGAAGCCCCATCCCTGGAAACATTCAAGGTCAGGTTGGATGGGCCTCTAAACAAACAGATCTAGTTGCAGATGTCCCTCTTCATTGCAGGGGGGGTTGGACTAGACTTCAATGGTCTTTTTCCAACCCAAACAATTCTATCATTCAATATTTCAATTATCTGGTGACTAGATTTTACATTAATTACTTGAACAGTCAACAAAGCAGTTTCTGTGTATTACTAATATGTGAAAGATCCGTTACATATTTGCTTTAAGCCACAAAAAGCTTGTTCTGTAGGAATAGGCCTTCAAGTTGCCCCAAAAGGTTTGAGGTCACCTTAATTTTAGCCAACCAAATGTTAACCTTATAAATTATTCTGGTTATCTCCTTCTGTGATCGCTGGAAAGGCAAGGAGAGAGACATTGCCAAAGAATAATCGATTCTACCCAGGAATCCATAGTAAGATCACATTAATTAATTATTCTTAATGGTCAAACTTACGTAAGATGAATCCAAACCCTTGTTGCTAATACCAAAAACTGCAAGAAAAAGGAAGGTTGCTGTCTGCTGAGCAGATCTTGTAAGGCTGGATAAGCAAAGTGATATTCTGTTAAACTGGCATTACATGGTGTTTTATCCTGTCTTATGGATATTCAACTTAGAAAGGCAGGCACTGTCCTCTGGGGGCAGGTCTCTCCTTATTGGTTCTAAGGAGATCGTGGACCTCTTAGTTTTGTTGTCTTCCTTTAACATAGCTTACATTAGATGAATGCTACTCACAAGGTCTAGAAATTCTGCTGGTTATTCAGGTACTACTGTTGCTTCTGGGTTCAGGGTAATTCCTTATTGATAGAAACCACTTAAGAGCTAGAATAGCTGCCTGAACCTGTGTTTTTCATGGCTTTACTGTTTATGGTTTCCATGTCTTTTTAATGTCAAGAATCCCCACATCTCTCTAACACATGGAGTACTAACAACTATTAGAAAAGCTAATTCCAATGGGCGCCAGAAGAATCTCGGCATTTTACTGCTTTGGGGCAAGAACGTACAATTACTGCAGTGTTGAAAATGGATTTGTAAAACGTAGATTTGTAAAAAAGAAACACCCGAAACCATGACAACTTTGAATTTTAATTTGGGGTTCAAATAGAAGTCACCAGAAATGAGCTTAGCTCCTGTGTTGGGGATGAGTAGGAAAAGTACAATGCCAGGGAATTGGAAAAGGATATATTGGATAAGCATTAAAAATTCTCAGTTGAAAGTATCAGGATGCTGACTTAGAACAGATTGAGATTAATGATGAGTGGCTTTGCTATTGTATTGATCAGTGCCTGTGGCTATTTAGTAGATGATAAAACACACAACATCGATTAAGGCTACTGGCAAAATGTTTAGATGTCAAAGCTGCAATACTTTTCTTAAAGCTCAAAAAAGCCTTTATTTAGGTGCATACAGTGGAATATGTGTATAAACACATACATACACATGCTTAAAATACTGAAGAACTACTGGGAAAGGCATTGGTTTAGTAGTGCAAAGTGATTCAGGTTTATAACAGGTCCTTTACCACCATTTCAGTGAGCTGTCACATCACTAGTAGATTATACAGTGACTCTCACTATAAAATGAACAAAGCATTACATACATGGAAGACCCAGTGTTTAAACTCTTATTGTTTAGAGACTTGGGGAAAGAAAAGATACTGAAATGTCTCTCTGTTACCTGAGAGGTCTGTTTCACAGCTAGAATCATCCTGGGGGGAAAAAAATAGATCTGAACTTACTAGTGGCACGGTAGAAATTGCTGAAACATTGAAGAGATTTAAGAGAAAATTATTAAAATGGGAAGGAGGCATAAAAAAAAAAAGAAAAGAGAAAAAAAATCTTCACCATGTAAAGACCTAACTGTAGAAACATTGCACACAGTTCAGCAAAATAGCATCAAGATTTTAAGACGTAATTGCAACTTCCAGAAGTCACAGCAGTTACCTCAGAAATGAATGTCAGCTTGGTAGAATCTACCAGTAAGAAACAATACTGCTGGTGCACTGATGTGTTGTAAATTTCCCGGGGATAAGTTTTTATCTCATTGTCAGAGTTCCAGAAATGTCTATTCCATTTCTTCTTAGAACAAATAGACTCCTGATGTGGTCCTGGTCAAAGTAATAGTCTACCTTATACCGAGTTCTTTCACAGACTGTAGCAAAGTGTGCAGGTAAATGAAAAGGCAAGGAGGAGTACATTCCACACACAGAAGATGTTTACTAGTATAAAATGTGGAAGTGTCACCTCCTTAACTGGGTTACTTTGGTTGAGGCATCTTTCAGCATTCACAGAGATCCTGCAAGCAGGATGCACAGCTCAGATGCTCCAAGCAACTATTTATTGTCTCATACACACAGCTGAGAGCCAAATCATGCCACTAGGCTGAACATTAATTAATTTGCTGACTGGCCCTGATGAGACACCAGAAGAGTCTCTGCTGGCCAGGCAGTCAACAGTCGGCTTCAGAATTGAAGTCTGATCCTCAGACTTCCTAAGTGCCCATCTTCTGATTCTCTGTGTTTTTTTTTCTTAGGAGTTTATTCCTGAAGAAAACTTCTGACTGTCATCCTTCCGGTTTCGTTTGTTGGGTTTTGTTTGATTTTTCCTCTCCTGAATCTTTGCATTGGTAACGATTATTACCTCAACAGTTTTACTTCTGTCTTTTTGTTTTTCTTATCTTGCTTGGCTTTAACTTTTACTTTGTCACACCTCAGCTACAATTTTCACTGACAGAAAGCCACCCGGCTATGCTACACATATCTGGGCCTTTGGTCACAGACAGATGAACCCCTTGGCCATGTGTTCAGGGTCATATAAATTTATGCTTCCTTATCTGGTAACTTGATCAAGGTTATGTGCAGAGCTCCCTCTGGGCTGAGGACACAGATATATTCCTGGAATTATCTCAGGGCTTTTCCAGCTTCCTGGTTCTAACCCTACCACCTTACATTTAGCCTGGCAAAAATCTAGACAATCTACAATACTATTTTGTGATTAGTGTAATCTAAATCATAGGTGGATGAATAAAAATGTAATAAAGGTTGATATGTTTATTGTGTATGTTTATTTTTTTCCATGCAGAGCATGGAAAGGATAGGTGTCAGACAGAAAATGTCAGCAGCTGCTCATGTTATATCATTTTAATACTTTTGTGTGTACCCACTGAGTAAAGCTTTCTGTAGAAACATTATGAATTGTTTAGGTTAGTCCGTTCTGTCCACTGAAATGAAGTGAAATGTTTCTGTTTCTGACAATAAGAGGGAAGAAATAATGCAGAAGTAAAACTTGGTACTTTTTAATCATAAAAGGTAGTGGTAAAGACCAGAGTAGAAAAGAACAGACATTGTAATGTCTACATGTCTACATCTGAACTGTCACCCTAAAGTCCTTATATATTCTGTGTAAGAAATTGTTTTCTGTAGGAGAGATTACTTGTGCCCTATAGCAGCCATCTAAACTAAGTCAGATAAATTATGCCCTAAACTGGGAGGTGGGATTACTAAGACCCTCTCCATCATATCTGAATAGTCAGATGAAGGCCCCAGTTACTGGAAAAAGGGAAGCATCACACCCATTTTTAAAAAGGGTGAAGATCACAGAATCACAGAATGTCAGGGATTGGAAGGGACCTCGATCATCTAGTCCTACCCCCCTGCCACAGCAGGATCACCTAGATCGGCATATGGAGGACAAGGAAGAGGTCAGAGACAGCCAGCATGGCTTCACTAAGGGCCTGACTAATCTAGTGGCCTCCTGTAACGGAATGACTTTGTTGATGGCTAAGGGCAGAACAACAGACTTCTGTAAGCCTTTGACACAGTCCCATACAACATCCTTACTTCTAAATAGAAGAGATATGGGCTTGGTGGGTAAGGAATTGGCTGGGTGACAACATCCGAAGAATGGCATTCAGTGGCTCAACGTCCCAAGTGGAAAACGATAACAAGGGGTATCCCTCAGAGGTCTGCAGTGGGACCAATACTGTTCCATATCTTTATTAATGACATAGTGGGATTGAGTGTACCCTCAGCAAGTTTGTGGATGACACCAAGGTGAGTGGTGCAGTTGATACACTTGAGGAATGAGATGCCATCCTGAAGGACCTTGACAGGCTTGAGAAGTGGGCCCATGAGAAGAACCTTGTGAAGTTCAACAAGACAGGTGCAAAGTCCTGCACTGGGGTCAGACCAATCCTCAATATCAGTATAGACTGTGGGATGAATGGGTAGAGAGCAGTCCTGCAGAGAAGGGCTTGGGAATATGGTAAATGAAAAATTGAGCATGAGCCAGTAGTGTGTGCTTGCAGCCCGGAAAGCCAACCATGTCCTGGGCTGGGTACAAAGAAGTGTGACAGCAGGTAGAGCAAAGTCATAGTTCCTCTCTATTCTACTCTCATGAGAACACACCTGGAATACTGCATCCAGTTCTGAGGCCACCACAAAAGACATTGTCCTGTCAGAGTGGGTCCAGAGGATGACCATGAAAACAATGAGAGGGTTGGAGCACCTCTCTATGGTGAAAGGCTGAGAGAATTGTCCTTGTTCAGCCTGGAGAAGCGCAGGCTCCAGGGAGCCCTTATTGCAGCATTTTAGTACTTTAAGTGGGCTCATGAGAAAGTTGGAGTGAAACTTTTTACCAGGGTCTGTAGCAGCAAGACAAGGGGCAATGGTTTTAAAGTGAAAGAGGATATGTTTAGATTGGATATAAGGGATTGGATATAACCAGAACAGTCTGCCCAGAGAAGTTGTGCATCCACAACTTCTCTGTCATTGGACATGTCCAAGGCCAGGTAGGATGGGGCTTTGAGCAACCTGGTCTGGTTGAAGGTGCCCCTGTACACGGCAGGGGCAGATTAGACTAGGTGGTCTTTAAAGGTCCCTTCCAACCCAGAATAGTCTGTGATTCTAAATATGCCAGTTTCTCTTTGGTTAATGTATTTGAACTAAATACTTCACATGGAGATCTGCAATAGAGATGTCTAAATTTAGGTGAATAGTACCTTATATCTGGTATTTTTAATGATTAAATGAATAAGTTTGATGTTGAAAAAGAGACTAATAAGGGAATAGAAGAAAGAATTAACTCTGGGATTCTTTTTAATAATTGAAAGTGCTGTTCAGGGAAGTGGAGACTCGGTATACATAATTATTTTATTATTTCAATTTTTTTTCCAAGAGAACTTATGGGAAAAGTGTTCTTTTTAAATTAAAAATGTTACTGAAGTCATATAGCAAGACTGCAATGATTATATTATAGAAAAGGGAAAATCTGAGAGACTGAGTAGCACTTTGTTAGCATTTAAAAATGCGACTAACATAAACATGAAAGAGATTTTTCAGCTTTTATCCTACAGAATAAAATATTACTTAATGCTTTAAAATGGAATAACAAATAGTATTTTCTCCCGCTGGAGGAATGTAAAAAGTGTTTTCAGTAAATGAAGAAACTTTGCCAACAAAAATGTTATTAGCGACAACCAAAGTGTTGGAGAACTCTAGAAATGGTACACAATATCTGAAGCCTTTTGTTGCAGAAAGATATATTACTCCTGTTCATCAGATTGAAGATGGATATTTGAGAGACTACATGATTTGTAGACGAGATTAGTAGGTCCTCTCAAATCCTGTGTTTGCAACTCTGAGATATATCTTTATCTGATATTTTTTTTGGTAAAATAATGATAATAACACAGGAAAACTCACCATCCAGAGATTTACTTTAAATAATTAAAGCCCTAACAATGTAAAGTGAACTCACTTTGTGAGATCCTGTGCATGCATCTGAATATAAGGTGTGAATTTTTAGCTTTTGAGAGAAAGAGTTCTTGGTAATATAAGTCATTTATCAGAACCTGGCCTTCAGTATCAACTATTTGAAGCTCTCACTTCTCTGAAGAAGAGTATCATGGGTTCCTTTGCATTTAAGACTGTCATCTGAGAGATCTTTCAGAGCTTAACCAGCTGAGGATGCCAGCAAATTCCTCTGGTGCTGCTGATGGCCAGTTCCCATAGAAATTCACCATTGGTGTCTGCTTTGCAGCTGTGTAGATTCCTCCAGTAAAGAGAGAATCTGCCGTAGGGGTGGATTCCTGAAAAAAAACCAAGGATGGCACAAACTTCTTCATGACATGCTCTCTCCTGCACTTCCAAACTCACATACATAAGTGTGTCTGGCTAGGGCAGAAAGTGAAATGTAGGAGCTATGCTAATGTGGGATAGCAACGATTAGGGAATGCTGAAGATGAGTCAGTTTAGAGCTGCCACACTCCCTACTGAGGTAACTGTGTGTGATGAGGTTCTCTTCTTTCCTGTTCTATAGGTTAGGTCCTTCATCTCACATCCCAAACTGAGAAATGGTGATTAAAATGCCAGTTTCAGCCTTAAACTCATATTATTCATCCATTAAGCTGAAGTATATAACAACTGAATAGCATTCTTGGAACCTCAGTGTGTTCTAAATCCATTAGCCATCCTGGGGATTAGAAAAGTACATGTGGTTTGTATGTTACCCATCCATAGTATGGTTCAGTTATCCTGTCAGATACATAGCTACTGGTATTCTGTTTCACCAATCCGTTACCGTTTAACTGCTATAGTTATCAAAACTTGCAACACAATGCTAAGAAATAAAATACCGATTTTTCAATAATTCTTTCCCTTCAAGTCTCGTTGTACACATTCTTGAATCTCTTTAAGGTACCTCATGAGCATTTTCAGATCTTGGGTGTATAACGTAGGTATTAATCTCATGTATTCAGTTTGTATTTCAGTACAGTTCTTCTAAATGTCATTTCAGACAGTGAAATTTATCATTTCAATAGGAATTTTTTTTTTGAGAAAGTGGAACAAAAAATATTGTTATGTGGAGTGAGAAAAATATTTAAATGTCTATGTTATTAGAAATCTTGATTGCTGATCTAGAATTAAAAAAAATAATAAAATAAATTTTTTGGCTGTTAAAAATACATCAGTGTAGTATTAACCAATGAAGTGAACATGATTCTTAAGCATATCAGGACCTTTCAGATGCTTGTAATGAAAAAATCTTCATATATCTCTGAAGGTTACTGCTGGTTTAGTTGTACATTTGTTGAAGCATTCTATATTGTTTAAGATAGCATAAGAGGTTTTGTACAGATAAACATCAAGTTGATGAAAATTTATTGTTCCTGGCTTTGTCTAAGCCTTAAATTTCCTGGGCTGAGAACTGAAGCAGAAAAATCTAATACTGTAAAACTCATCCCTGACAAAACTATTTCTTGTCTTTGTCTTCTGTTGTCCTTAATGTTTCTGGAAAAGTAGCAACTGTTCTATACCCTCTGGACTTGACTCTACAATGAAGAAGAGTAGGGGAAGAGTGAAATAATTTTCTCTCCTGCTCATATTATCCATGCCTTGTCTTAGAAATGATGGTATTATCTGTACTGTCAAGTCAGCTTGAAGCTCAAACTTGCCTTTCAAGGTCAAACTTCTTGATTGTCCTAATCTTGTCTACTTGGTAGCTCAAGCTCTGTCTCTGTCACGGGGTAATCTGGAGTTCACTGTCCTGGGTGTATGCTTGAGCCTTCAGAGGAGGCATCCAGAGTACAGAGCTGGAGCCAGGGGAGTCTCGCTGGAGCCAGGGGAGTCTCTCTGGAGCAGACAGAGCAGCAGAAGGCAGAGGAGGCAGGAGTAACATTAGGACTGTGGGCTGGGAGTGAAAATTGTGTAGAAAAATATCAAGAGGTGCTCCTCCTCCACAGCCGTGAAAGAGCAGGGGATCCACTGCATTCCAAAAAGAAAGCTTTCACGAACAGTTTTGACTAATAAAGGACAATATATTTTTGCAGAATCTGTGCTCCTTGCCTCCTCATACTGCTCCCCCAGTTAGATTTGGGATAGTAATTTCATGTCAGATTTCATGTTTATCTTTTGAACTATAAATAAATAAATAAATAAGAGAAAGAGAGATAATTTCTGGTTATGAATCCTCTAACTATTATGATTTCAAGTAGGGTGGGGTTTTTTTCCTTCAGTAATTGTCTAATTCTCATAGCACATCCATCAAATAGATCGACTTCGGTGTGATATTAGAAGTCCTATATGATAGAAAGGTGAAGGAATCAAGTATGAGTTCCAGGTTTTGAACAACTTTAAATATAGTTTCTAATACATTTGCTATATTTATTCTATACAGCAATTGAATTATCTCTGAATATTGTCCGTTACGGGGTACTTAATGTATGTATTTGCTTGGAAGATTCAGAAGGAAGAAACACTGGGACTGCCAGGGTATGATAACGTGATCATGTCAAGAGGGTTAGGGTGGCATGTCTCAGGAACTCCATCAAGGTTCTTAATTTTTTTTTAGCATAGAATTATAGAATCATTTAGGTTGGAAAAGACCCTTGAGAAAACCAAGTCCAACTGTGTAAGTGCCATGACTACACATCTTTTAAATACCCTCTGGTCTGGTGACTCGAACAGTTTAGAAAGATCCTGCCTGATATCCACAGATTGCTTCATGGCTTTCTTAGCCTCCAGGTAACAACACAGATAAATCATGTGTTTCAGCACTTTGTTGAATTGAGGACATAAGAATGAGAAGACTGGAAATGGGATACATGACAAAAGTGGTGTATTTAAAAGGGAGGCAAATATAAGGTGGCACAACAATTTCATATGTTCAAATCACTGCTGTCTTTTAAATTCATTAGAAAAGAGCCAGTGAGTTGGTGATCTCTTCAGTGTATTTGCGTGTGTCTAAATATCTCACTTACGTTCTCAAATGCTCGTTTGCTTTCCTTGAGAGTACTTTCTTGCATGGTAGAAGGATACTAAAATTAAACAAATATGTGGCCTCAGAGTGACTCAGAAGAAGCAATTTTTCTTCATTTCAGAGCTGTTCTTTATGAAATATGCATGAGACACAAAATCAGCAGCTGCAGATGTACACAGAGTGAGGATTCTACATCTGTTGGTTAAAATCGAACCAAAACAACAGTACCAAGAACGATCAAAACCAACAAATGGAAAACTTTCTCTTCAAAACCTCTTAATTTAAATCCCAGGGGAATATTCAAAACAATATATGTTTTTAAGTGGGGTTTTTTTGGCAGGTTCTTTTTGGACCAGCCAGTAAAAATGAAGCTTTAGTAGCATCCTGTGACAAACAGTCGTGTTCATTATATGTTGAAACCTCACCTAACTGTTTTATCAAAATGACTTCAATTGCTTCAGTGACTTTGTGGCTTCAATGGCTTTGGTGACTGAGACAAGCAGAGCTTCTTCTATCTGTGATGTAAGTTGTGATTTGATGCAGTTTGTAGAAAAAAAAAAAAGGGTATTTATAATCAAAGTATGTAGATGCAGCTTTTCAGGTTTGCCAAGTTCTATGGCATTCTTTGTTTGCCGGTATCATTTCAGGATTACCTGGCAGTGAATGTCAAGTTACACAAGAAAGGCACTTCTCATGGCAACATTGGCTGCTCTGCACCGGGAAGCTGGCAAGTAAGAAGAAATGAAGGGGCTGATGTTGTATAAACATCTAGAGCGTGCTGCATTGTAAAATGTTATTGACCGTTAATGTAGCGATAGAGCTTAATGAGGTTTAATATAAAAATTGTACGGTTATTTTTCAGATTGTTGAGTTTCTGAACCTGTTCTAATAATCTAAGATTGAAAATGTATTTTGCACCTTTAATTACATAATTTGTTTAAATAGTTGTCGGGGTGCCAAGAGCTTTTCATAAGGATATTTCCTACTTCTGCTCAAATTTAATTTCCTTTCTGTTATTTGAGAAATTGTAATCAGATTAAGATGAGGTTAACTAGAACCTGAGCATTTAAGCAGTTTTTGGCAAGAAGAAACAGACAGATGATTTTTCAGAAGGAATCAAGAGAGAACAGAAGCCGGCAGCTCTAGTCAACTTTTGCTGAATCTTACAACTTTCTCTGTGGCTCCTCTTTTCCACTGCAGTACATTTTTCACCCAGGGAGGTCTGATTCTGAACATACTCCAAATAGATGCCACTAAAGCCATAGACCACAATCATTATGGCTTCGGTGTGGCTGTATGGATCTAAGAGGCTGTTAGTGTTTCTACAAAAATAGAGCTAAAACATTTCTATAGCAAATTATTGCAACATCAGTGCTTGTGCCTTGGGTTTGGTTTTTTTATTCTGTGTAGTTGGGGTGAAATAAGTTGACTGTGGGGAGATCCTGGAGGATCCAAACAGATCTTTGTATATGTGTAAAGTCTACGGAATGGTTTAAAGTGTCTGTGGAAATCTGAGTGTTATAAGGTTGGCTCTTTTTGCACTGTGATTTTAAAGAAAAAAAGAAAACATTATGATTAGTTGCACCTAATTTTATATATGAAAGACTATCAGCAGTCTGATGATCCAATTGTAACAGTTTGCTTGTTTGGGTTTTTTTTTCTGTTCCAAAAATCTCAGGTGGTTATATGGACTGAGAGTTGTCATAACTTTTTTCATAAGTTATAAGTTTTCAAAAAAAGCCCTTAGGAAATATATGCCCACTGCACACTGAATCATGAGAGGTCCTAGCATAAGGTAAGGCCCCTGGAGGACCGTGAAGCCCCAAAGGCATTTTATTTCTCTTTTACAATAACTGTCTCACTCTATCAGAATGTTTTACATTGGAATTGTAAGGCAAAAAATCTTTTACCTTCATTTAGTTTTAAAATAATAAAAGCAACTGGCAAGGTCTCAGAGATCTATTATTATAGTGGCCTTCCAGTACTTAACAGGGACATATAGGAAAGAGAGGGAGGGACTTCTTATCAGGGAGTGTAGTGATAGGTGTGGGGTAAAAGTTTCAAATTGAAAGAGGGTAGATTTAAATTAGGTATGAGGAAGAATTTCTTCACTGTGAGGGTGGTAAGACACTGGGAAGAGGTTGCCCAGAGAAGCTGTGGATGCCCCATCCCTGGAAGGGTTCAAAGCCAGGTTAGATGGGGCTTTGAGCAACCTGGTCTCGTGGAAGGTACCCCTGTCCATGGCAGGGGAGCTGGAACTAGATGATCTTTAAGATTCCATCCAACTCTAACCATTCTATGATTCTATTATTCTATGAAGTTGAAGAATATTAAGCTGGAACGCGATTGTGACCAAACATTTGTCATCACATTTTAACTAAACAGAATTGTAAATCCTGCTGGGGTTACAGTGTATGAGATTGACTTTAATTTTGTCACATACTTGGTAAGTCTAATTTGCTGAAAGACTTGTACAGAGCTACATGGAACTATGTAATCAAGTAACTATAGATTAGGTATCTGCATTTTCCTCTGTAGGTTACCAAATGGATAAAAATGCTTCTGCCCATGAAGAGAATTAGAACCTGAAAGACTCAATATTATAAAAAAAAATATGTCGTAGGGGGATCAAGGGCAGCACCACACCCTCGTTTGATGTAATAGCAGTTTATTCTCAGGTCTGTCAAAAAGTGCAGCAGCTCCCAGAGACTACAATCAATGGGAAATTATTTCCAGGTTTAAGGTTTATTTTGCTTACTGTTATGACATGTGGCACTGCCACAAGAAATGACAGTCCTTGGCAAGAGGTTCAGCAGATGTCTTTGTAAAAGACGTATTAGTAGGCTTCTGCAGAAGGCTGTCCTGAGATGTACTAGGTTTCTGACCTGGCTTGGGAACCTCGCTTATTCATGAAGGGGCAGATAAACATTCACAAAGCTGGATGTTCACAAGACAGCATAACACACCTAGGGTCTACTTAAGCCATCTTACTCTGTAGTCGACCAGTCTTTGCCTTTATTACTGTATGGAGATTAATACTGGGTTGTATTATTGGAAATACAGCACATGAGAATGCAAAGAAGGTTCATCCTTTGATATTTCACGAGACTCATCTCCTTTCACAGCAAAATGATCTTTGTCCTACATGCGTTTCACTTTGAGGTATATGAGGACTTAGGACTTTCAGTCAACTACTAACAGAGTTGAGTTAAAAACAAACAAACAAAAACCAGAAACTCTCTTTCAAAAAATTGTATTACATCTAAATTGGAAGCAACTTTTACTTTGATTTTATCCATTCAATGTCCCACGTATTTTAACTAATAATTTATTTCCCATACTGTATTTTTTTCCCATGCTTGGTTACGTAAGTAAAAGAAAAGCTGTATAAAAAGCTTAAAGTAAATTCTTTTCTAGCAAGATATTCTGAAGAAAGACATGATATCAAAAATATCAAAGGTCAGAAAGAAATGAAAAGGTCCCAATATTTATTACTTGGCTTAGAAATAAGGGAGTTAAAAACTAATAATTCAGAGTTTGTTATCCTGGTGCATGATCTTTGACACTGTAGAGTTGGCAACAATGCATAAATAACCAAAAGATTATTCAAGATCAGAACAAAGCCTCGAGAAGACTGTATAAAAGGTCTTCTCAATGTCTTGCATTTACTGCTCTGACACCAATCCAGCAGTCTGGGGAAGAGGCAATCTCTACTTACTTGATATACTTGTAATAAATGCTTGCAGTCCTTAGATTAGCATATAGGGCAGAGATATAGATTCTTCCTGTTAACCCCCTGTGTCATGTTGTTCCCTATCCAGCTCATAGATGATTTTGAAAAAGAATGTAGAAAAAAACAGTATTTTCAGGATATGTTACATTTAATTTAATTTATCTGCTGTTACCATGGATTACATTTTCCTCATTTCATTTAATAGCACACACCCAGTTTGCACAAGAACAGGCCATAGAAAACAGACAGTAGGAAAGAAGGTCCTTTAGTGTTGAACAACAGGCAGAAAACAGGATTTAGTAAAAATTCTGTAAGCAAAGAGATTCTCTCTAACATGAACTCCATCTCATGACAAATAAACATCAAAGTATTTGTACGCTTAAGAAAAGGAAGATTGACAGACTACTTCAGCATTGTATTTAGAGCAGTTTAAAACCTAAAGAACTTACTTTCTGCATGCAGCTGAATGCTGACTTGGTCCAGCCCTTACCTACAGTAAAGCAACGGGAAGGCTGCAGAGCAGAGAGGGACAAAAGACAAGGAAACGTGAAAGCAGGGTTTGCAGTATGACTTTGGTGATCATGCTGTGCTAATTGAATGACATGGAAGACTTGCACATATGGGTATTTTTCCTGTGTTAGATAATGTCACTACACTGGCAAGGAGATGTTTTTAGCTCTTAGAGGCTCTCCTCTTTGTCTCGGGCATCTTCTAACTATTATTTCTGCCTCCTACTTGCCAGACCTGTGCAACTGTTCTCCCTGGGCTGCAAGAGCAGCCATCAACTTGGGTCAGGCATAATTGCTTCAATTTGATGCCACTTTCTTACCCTGCCTCTGCTAAGGGTCACAGAAGATAAGAGATGGACTCACAACTGGACACAAACTCTCTGCTTGCCCTAAGCTAGTGCAATCCCCTGGGCATTATACTTCTTGAATCTGATGTAGACTATTAAATATCCATTGATGTTTGCATGACTCTGCAGTTCAGGAGAATGACCATTTGCAACCTCGATCAATTAGCATGGTCGAAAGTTGCAGCAGGAAGAAGCCATCTAAATTCCAAAGAATGAAAAATATTATCTGTGGAATCATCAGGGCAAGGTTTGTGGGGAGAGGTGACATATTTCACTTCATTTTAATAAAGGCTATTCTTTCTGCTCTTGTTATTTGCCTATTTTTTAATTTATTTTTTTTTTACCCCCAGGCCACACAGAATACAGGGTCTATTTTTCAAATCAACTGGGAATCACAAGCTCCAATTAGGTCCTTGACATCAGTTTAGGAAACTAGCATTTTTATAACAGGAAATAAATTCCTTTACTTTCTTGGTGTATGTTTCTGAAATGGTGTTGCTGCAATTTGTCCCTTCTTTGTTCAGCCTGCAGCCCACTCTACAGTCCTTTGTCATTTGATTAGCTTGATTGAAGTGATTAAGGTCTTTATTATTTGCCTCTCCAGTTTTATTCTCTTTGTGAACACCGAGGTGGAGGAATAAAGAACAGAGAGATTGAGAGCAATTCCCACAACCCAAATTCAAATGTCTAGCTACACCGCAGGGCAGAAAATGAGCGACGGGGAGACTGAACATTTCTGTATCTTTTCAGGCTTTCTTTCAGTGCTCCCCAGGAACGTGACAATTTTGAGAGTACAGATGGAGGAAGCTAGATTGTTCTGGCTTTGCTCATTCAATATCCAGTTCTTTATGATGAAAGAGATTATTGAAGAAAGCTGTGATGTGTCAATGCACAGCAAAATTGCACTGAACTCAAGGATGAATGTGCACAAAACATTCATCTTCTTTTTCCATTGTATCATTTATATATTATTTATGTCTGCACTGAGAAAAATGTAGATATTAATACGGCCTTTTTTAAATGTTGCTTAGCAGTATTTCAGCATCTACTTGCCTGCTGCGGACCACTAACAGCAAATTTTTATATATTCTCAGTCAGAAAGAGAACAATAACTAGATGACCTTCTGATCTTATCACAGCATTTTGTCATTACGCTGTCTTGTGATCAAATATAAAGATAAAAATTTAAATGTGAAGAAGCCTTGGAATTTGCTAAAGAGAAATAAAAAGAGTAATACTTTTGTGTCTGTTGTCAAATTTTTGGCATTTGGGCAGAGCGAGAATCTCAGAAAGAAAGCACTCTTCCCTTTAAATTCATTTCATGATGAAAATCACTTTCCATTTTGTTGGCTGCTGACTGTTTAATCCTGTATAATCATATTCAAAACATTTTGCTTAGGAAGCAATAGCCTACCAGCCCAACTATGGTGCTGTGCTGAAATATTTCTTTTTTAAAATGTGATTATGATCAAGACACCCAGTTGCCTAAGCCTCCTGTACTGGCCAGCAAGATGCAAGATCACAAACTTAAGCTCCAAGCAAAGTATCAAATATAGAATATATAAATGTAAACCTAACAACTAGGAAATGACATCTCAGAAATTTCTGTGCCCTTCAACTGCACCTGTTGCCTCTGCTACAACAGTGGCAATAATTTTAGAACCCCCAATCTTGTATCAATCAATGGACATTAAAGAATAAATCGTTAATTCATTCTCCACATTCCTAGTAGATTTACGAAGACCTATATTGCCATTTATTCCTTCAAGACCAGATGGAGTAACTATGTAGCTTGAATAAGAATTTCTTATAGAGTGCATGAATAATTCATTCTTTGATCCCTGACAAAACTGAAAAAAAAACCCCAGTATTCTTGTATCATACCAAACATTATTTTCCAGCTTGACAAAATTATAAAACATAGCTGGGGGCTTGATCAAGGTAGTTCATTCCACCTAAGCAAACATTTTTTTTCTCTTTAAAAGTCTTTAAAAGACTTTGTTATTAGTCTAAAATAAATAAACCTTAAAATGGAAGTTATGGACTAATAATATGAAGTGTCTTGACTTTCAAAGCAACTTCCTTAAACAGTTTGAGCTGTCAGTAAATGCAACATGCCTCTGGACGTGCACTCAGATCAGCTTTAAATGAAGTTTTTAAAATCCTGAATTTGCTTTTTTTTTTCCTAACTCTTGTTCCTAATTCTTTATGTAACACTCTGAAGGTTGTAAAGCTTTCGATAGATAAGTTTAGATGTGAATAATCTAATTAGAGGAAGGAGTGTTAGCCAACCAGAACCTGGATAGAGAGCAGAGTGCATGCAAATCTGAAGGACGCACCTTGGATTGAGAAAAAGGCAGTACAGAAAGATTCCTCATTGGGCAATGCTCTCTTCAGCGGGACAGCAAGGTGAAGTCCAGCGAAGTACTTGAACACATAATTACAGTTCAAACTTAAACTTCCTATAAATGATTTAAGTTTCCTTTTTAATTTTGGTTCCTTCTTTGAAGGCCTTCCTTACCAATGCTGATCCAGCAATCACGTCAGCATCTCTCATGGAAACTTCTCAGTAGACCTGCCAGCTTTCTCTTGATTCGTCATTTCTTTACCATCCCCCTTAGACCCGTTTTTCAGTGGAATGGCTAACAAGTAAACTCCCCCACTAACTCCTTTGTCTCTCCTATTATTATTTCATTAGGCAAATTTCTCAACTGCCCCATTCTATTCTAACTTTGGCTGTCCTAGTATTGACTGAACTCCCTATGCTTTTCTCATCTGATATACTTCCTTTAGAGAGCTCCTAGAGTCACTTAAATTATACACCTGATGCCATTTTGCATTTGTCGGGCCAATACACAAGTAATTTGGACTTGTCCTATCACAGCTTAGTCATCTTATTTTAAATAAAAGAGACAGATACAGGACAGTGCATAATGCCACAGAAATGCTTTAAGAAAAGGACAAAACAGATTTCAACGAAGTGTAAATAAGTGTAAAAAATGTAACTAAGGAAAAAACATAAAGTAAGTAAAAAAGTAAGTGTAAAGAAGTGTAAAAAAGAAAAAGCTACAGTGTTAATGGTCTATTAAGAGGGGAATATACCATTTAGAACTCTAAAAGAAGTATCTAGAAGCAACTAAATTTATTTTGGATATTTCGCTTGTGAGGTTTTTATCAGGAAACAACCATGCAGGTCATCTCTTTGTGACCAGATCTCTTTCTTTTGTCTTTCCATGTGAATTGTTAGATCATTTCTTTCCTGTTATTTTTTAACTTCTTTATAATTTTTTAAATTATCATTATTGTTACTGAAAATATGAGTAAAGTGCATTTCAGCACCCGTGAGAATCTCTTCCTGGTCGGCACTTTCACACATGACATTGTCCGTTATACTTTGTAAAGTTGACACAAAGCTCCCTAGTGTCTGTTTAAATGATGGAATCAAATTAATTACTTATAGCAAGCTGCGCATGAGAGGGATATTAAGTAACAAATGTCAAACCTTTGCCAGGAGACAAGAAGACATTATTGGTAAAGAGAGAGTTTGCATTATGCCTAGTGGCAAATCTGGGAATAGTCTTCGTATTTCATGTCAAATTTGTCTCTTACACAAAATTGAGTATATACTGTGGTGGTTGAACTGAGATAAATTTTCAAAGGTTCCTAGTGTAATACTGACTGTAAAGACATAGGAGTGCATAGGTAAATTCCAAAGATTCATGTGTTTCTCTTGAGCTTAATTATTCTCTTTTCCCCCTCAGTTCTTGTTATTCACAGGGTGGACAGCAACTGCAATATCCACCAGGATAATTTCATCAAGTCTCTTAAAATGACATTGGGTGCCCAAAGCAGCATCTTCCAAGAGTCAAAGTAAAAACCATTCTGGATTCCAATACTATCAAAGTAGTTGGACCTTACTAAAGACTAAAGAAAGAACAAATGAAGGGAGATCCCTCTATCTTGCAGACTGTATTTAATTAGATGTGCAAAATGTGTTTTGGTCTTACATTTTCTACAGTGATGTTCTGAGGAAATAGAAGGAAAGGAAAGGCTTTTATTGGTAGCATATTGTAGTCTGAAACTACTGTTCAGCATGTATTTCATAGGATCATAGAATCATAGAATCATAGTATCATAGAATGGGTTGGGTTGGAAGGAACCTTTAAGGATCACCTAGTCTAATGTCCCTTCCACTAGATCAGGGTGCTCAAAGCCCTATCCAATCTGACCTTTAACACTACCAGGGATGAGGAATCCACAGCTTCTCTGGGCAACCTGTTCCAGTGCATCACCACCATCACAGTGAAGACATTTTTCCTTATACCCAAGCTAAACCTACCATCTTTGAGTTTAAAACCATTACCCCTTGCTCTCTCACTATAGGCCTTTCTCTTTCTTGAAACGAAGTGAAGAGAAGAGAGAGAAGAGAGAAGAGAAGAGAAGAGAAGAGAAGAGAAGAGAAGAGAAGAGAAGAGAAGAGAAGAGAAGAGAAGAGAAGAGAAGAACAGACTATTTCCATTGGAAGGGACCTATATTGATCACCTAGACTAATTGCTTGACCAATTCAGGGCTGACCAAAAGTTAAGGCATGTTATTAAGGGCATTGTCTAAATGCCCCCTAAACACTGACAGGTTTGGGGCATGAACCACCTCTCTAGGAAGACTGTTCCAATGTTTGACCACCCTCTCAGTAAAATAATGCTTCCTAATATCCAGTTTGAAACTCCTCTTTGAACCATTCCCACAAATCTTATCACTGGATATGAGGGAGAAGAGATCAGTACCTCCCTCTTTGCTTCCTTGCCTCAGGAAGCTGTAGGGAGCAGTGAGGTTGCCCCTCAGCCTCTTTTTCTCCAAACTAGACAAGCCCAAAGTCCTTAGCAGCAGAATGTCCATAGGACATTCCTCCAGCCCTTTCATCAGCTTTGTTACCCTCCTTTGGATGTTTTTAAGGATCTTCACATCCTTCTTAAATTGTGGAGCCCATAACTGCGCACAACACCAACACTGGATGCAGCAGGATAATCACCTCTGGTTGCCTGGATGCTCTCTGATGCACCCCATGATGTGGTTTCCTCTCTTGGCGGCCAGGACACACTGCTGATCATATTGAACCAGCACCCAGACTCCTTTCTGCAGGGCTGCTCTCCAGCCATTCCTCTTTCAATTTATACTTATGCCTGATGTTACTCTGTGCTAGGTGCAGAATCTGGCATTTTGACTTGTTAAATTTAATCTCATGATTATTGCCCAATGCTTCAATCTGTTTAGATCCCTCTGCAAGGCCCCCAGTCCCTCAATAGACTCAACAGCACCTCCCAGTTTGGCATTGTTAGCAAATTTGCTAATGGTGCATTCAACTCCTGCATCCAGATCATTGATAAATATACGGCACAGAACTGGCCCTAGATTTGAGCCCTGAGAAACACGGCTAGTGACACTGCTGCAGCACACATTGCTGGCTCATGTCCAATTTTTCTCCCCCAGTATCCTTAAATCCTTCTCCACAGAATTTCTCTCAATCCATTAATCTCCCAGTCTATACTGATATTGGAGATTTCTCTGTTACTTTGCATCATGGGGTCTCAAGCTGCTTAAATAAAACCCCGACTCAAGCCATGAGAAAATGAGAAATTTTGACAAAAAGTCCAACCATGAGAAATATTTCTACAAGTTGCTCTCCTATGTAACTGGTTTTGATCAGCATACCTTATGTTATTCAATAACACTGGATAAACATTACTATTAAAAAGACTGCTAAATTAATTCTAATGCAATATTCCCCTTGCAGAACCAGATTGTAAACCCATTAGGTGAATGTCAGTTCATTTACTTTTTTGAGTAATCCTATCAGAAAGAGTTTCATGTTTGGATAACAACTTGCCACTATGAATAAGAACTTTACACCTCAGAATTTCTAAGTTGTATATATTATTCTAAATTTGGTTTTAATAATGCAGGAACCAAGCCCATGTACTAGTCACTATAAATGGGAATTTCTGAGCTTTTAAGTGAAAAGATAAATAGCATACCTAGGAAAAAATAGGGCTTGGATTTGGTCTTTTTGTACAGATGTCATGTGATATCTGCCACTTCAAATATACTTCAGCAGTGAGGGGAAAGGAACACATCAAAACAAATCAAAATACAACTGTATTGTGTTCATAAAAAGAAGCTAAAAGGAGAAAATCTTGCAAATAAATGGAAAAGCATCTCGATTTCAAAAGAAACTAGGAACAAATCAGAGGAGGAAAAGTAACATTCTTCTGAATATGTAATGGTGAATTATTATTATTTTTTAAATTAATTTTTATTTTTATTCCACAAATCTTGTCTTAAAATTTAAGGTCTTTTTGTTTTCGGGATCCATTCATTATTTCATTTTAATTTACTAGTTTACCAGTTACTGTCTGATCATCACATTTTAATGTTGCAGAAGTCTAGGAGAATCTCACCCTCAAAACAGTTAAATATCTCAACTCAGCCCCTGTCACACAAAGGTACAACGTGAGGCTTACCCACACTAGAGGGAGAATAGATAATTTCAGTTTTCATTAAAATACCATGTTATGTAAATTATCTGACAGCTGTGTGTTCAAGAAGTTGAAATGTGTAGACAGCTGCTTTCAGAGATATTTTAATTATTTTATCGAGAAAACTTCATGGTCTTTGGTACCTGTCCACAGAGCAAAGAATTGGTTAAATTATTTTGCTAGCTGATTTGCATTAGGTCTCTGGATTTTAAACTTTTTATGAATACAGCCAATTTTATGGAAGAATCCCCTCAGGAAGCCCCTGATGGCAGTTAATTTGGCCTTCTTCAATGTCAGATATGCTACGAATAACCTTCTTCTTAGTGGAAGACGAGAAACACTTAATATGCTGTGAAATTCTTGGTATGTGCACCACCCCACAAATATTGCTATATTTAAGAGGGAAATTCTACTCTCAGCATTCTTTCTTTATTTTTAATTCCTCTGTGATTGTAGAGAGCATTTCTGTGCAAAGACAGTAGTTCTTACTTTACTACCCAGTATTTATTGTGTAAACACAGCAGATTAAACTATCAGATTGTATACAGCATAAATATTAAAATAATTTCTTAGAGGTTGAACAGGCTGGTCTTTATTTCTTGTTATAATTTTTTTTGATACCAAATGAAAGTGAGTGTGCAGTAATATTAAAAAACCTCACAAATGTTATTAAAAAGATGACGTATTATTGAAGTTTCCTACGCATTATTAATATACTGAAAGTTTAACCTATCAGAGTTCCTTCCCATCAGATGTATTTCCTAAACCACCACTGTAATATGTGTGCTACCCTCTTTCTCCTCTGCCTCTGTATCTCTCTTGCTCTTTTTCCCAATAAAATACGTTGAAAGAGAGATTTCCCTTTTCTCCTTGTTTTGTCTATTACACTGTAGGTTCCAGAGGTTCTATTTTGGTGTCTTTAAAGACTATTTGTTTTGAGCCTGTTTGTTTTGAGTAACAGAGTTATTAAAATATTTCTTATTAGACCTGCTGACATAACATCTTTCATTTAAAACTGTCTAAATGGAGTTGTGGCCATGATGCCATGACATAGATTTTATTTTCCATATCATAGCTTAGATCTACACAATGCAAGTGCCAGCGCATATGACTAAAAGCCACAGGAACTGAGTGCAGAGGGCAGAGAGGCAATATCCTGAATCAATCTCCTTTTTGTCTCTTCTTTGGAAGTTTGATACCTAAATGTGGCTATTCTTCCTCAGCTCCTCACCAGGAAGCATGCATCAAACTCCAGCACTGATATAATGTTAATTGTTTTTCATTCCCATGCAGCTCTCCATCACAGCAGACTGCTCTCCATGAGGGCAGAATGACTGATTCTCCTTTTCTGAAGTAACACAACCAATCCTCTGGCAGTTCAACCCTTTGACAGCTTCTACCAAAGGAAGCTGTTTCTCCCACCAAAGTAAAATAGTTCTTCTCTGGTATTGGGAAGTTGTGTTCCTGCATCTTCACAAGTAAGCCCTGAGTAATTCATTCCTCAGTTTTTCAAATGCATGGTTTGAGGAAGCTATAAAGGCCTGGTTTTCAGAGAGCAGATACTCAGCCTTTCACTCTGTTTCACTCTGGCTACCTCAAATTATCAGTCTTTTTTGAAAACATAGACTGGAATCCCTAGAATGTCACAACAGAAAATGCAAAGGTAGTTATTTATTACCTCACTACGAAGAGTCCACTGCAAACCAGATGTTTTGTACTGTTCTGTTGTAATGAGCACACAGAAAAGTTTGAAGCTCAGCTGTGACATCCACGCACTGCTAGGAATCCTCTATCAAGATGTTATGATAGTTTAATTCTTGTATTTTTCCACATGCCACTTTAAGGAGTTCCCCTTGGCTTGCAGTCGCTGAACAGCTGTGGCTGATTCACCAAACTATTTTAACAACCCTGTACCACAGTTTTCTGCTAAGCTTATCTACATTATGACCACATTCAGGTACCAAACAGTACTTACAGTTTATAGTCCAGGAAGATCCACACTGAAAACAGCAGGGCAACTCAAGAAATAAGGTTGTTGATCACCTTGCTTAAGCTTATTTGTCTCTTTTATTCTACTTTAGAATCATACCAGGAACAAATTCCTGCAGCAGCATAATTGTTTCTAATGAGAAAGAACTGTAGTGTTTCAGGTTCAAATCACTAGATAGGTAGGTAGGTAGATAGATACACACATGATTGATTGATTGATTGACTGATTGATTGATTGATTGATAGATAAAAGCACAGGAAGTTAAAAAATATTACAATCCTGGTCCTTGAAATTCCCTCTCCTCTTCAGAACAAATACGTCTTCATTCATAATGTGAAAGCTGCGAGCTAATAGTCAAATGGGTGAAGATGCATATAAACATATACATATATGTAGATACACGCCTATAGTTACATTATCAGCCAAGGATTTCAACAATAAATGATTCCACAAAGTGTCAGGAACTTTAAAATTTAAACTATAAAAAACATGTTCTTGACTTATTCCCATCAGTATCCTGATGGAATGGAGAAGAAATATATGTTTATCGATGCTGACAGTAATTATCCAGGAAAAGAAAGTGATAACCTTTATCATGTCAAGCTGCTTAAACTTAAAATACAGTTTCTGAAGTGCCGTCAAGTACAGTTAACTAATAAGAGCTCTGCTGGAATGTAGTGACAGTATACTGATGAGCTTGAAGTCTATGCAGGATCAAGGCAACTTAGAACCTTGTACCAATTATCTGTCAGATATAGAACAGTCTCCTACAACTGTCATGTTTGCAGAAGGAGAAGTGAGAATGAGAAGAGATACCTTAATGAGTCGTATGGTACCATAGTCTCCAGTGCTCTGAAATGGGCATGTGTCATAGATATTGCTGAGGATGGAGAACGACTTCTACCTTCATCCTTCATGAGGTGCTGTATATTTGACTGGCTGCATGGTTTGCCTCAAGGTGTGCTAGCTCAGATTGGTTTTAGAGCTGACAGAAAACAGAATGGTGATACTTGGTGTGGAAGAAGCTATCACAAAACCATGTATGAAAGCAGTCTGTCATAACCTGAATCATTCTTTACGCAACAAATAAATAACAAGCAAAAAAATAAAGCCAGCATGTTTCTTAGCAGCCATCTGGCAGCATGATTGGCAAACGTCATAAATATTTACAATTACAGTCTTTGGCAGAGAAATCATAGTAGGTGTTGTTAGCAATACTCAATTTAGCAGTTTGAGTTGCAGTTGTTAATCTGGAAATATTGACAAAAATGATAAAAGAAAAGAGTTGTCTTGAACTTAAAAAGTTCATTATTATCTAATGCTCTAAATTTTGTAGTCTTGGTATGAATTTTTTATTAATTTATTTTCTCACAGACACAAATGAAATTATTTAGGGTTGAAATATTAAACTTCCCAGTATTTCATAACAAATATTAAACTCGAGTTAAACAGTTATTTTAATATAAAAAAAAAATCTATTTTAAAATAGTTTGACTAATGCTACAACCAATAATTTGTATGGCCAAAGCTCTCCTAGATTAAACACACATAAATCCCCAAATCTATTTGTCTATAGAAATGGATAGATTAAGCTTTTTAGTTTACTTAACACAGTGAAATTGAAATAAAGAGGAGGTGAAATAATTCAGGTTATTACTTCTGTCCCTCAACTCCCCAAGTCACACTAACCAGAAAATGAAATCCTTTCCAATTCCAAGCAGAAGTTCAAGGAGACAAATGGTCTCCTCTTTATCTCTGAGTTACTACCCCTGTGCCCTTGTACCCCTAGTTTCTTATTTGCAGTCAAACTGTTGACATTTGAAAATAGTGTGAGCCAATCCCAATCTGGAAGGCTTCTGACTAAAAAATATCATCCAAATTGAAGCACAATTTATAGTCCAAGAACATTCCTGATATTCTTTTCCCAATTGTTATTTATTCTACCTTGTTTTGTAGAAAAGGCTCATACTTTGGGAAAGAAAAAATAAAAATTGATTGAAATACAATAATAGGCATTAGAAATACTAGAGGAAAATACATTTTCACTTTGAGTCCACCAGCAATATTTGTAATTTGGTAAGTTGCATGTTATGACTTCTATTGTAGTTTGGTAATAGCAGCATAAAAATGAATTTAATGTTCCATTGTTCATGGTAGTTTCCCTGTAATGGTGCTTTACAGGATTCAGGAAACCAATCCCTGTTAAAAAGTCAGTGCAAAATCCTCCTTTGTTTCATTTTTCTCTTGCCTGGATATTGATCAAAATTTTTTTTTCCACGGAGGAAGAAGATAGGAAGGAAGTTGAAGACACTGCAATGTTGTGCTCCAAGTGCTAGCTAAAAATAAGCACAGTGTATTCCTTCTAGGCAATAGCACAGCAAAGATAAACCAACCCGACAGGCAAAACCCATCCATGAAGTCTCTCACATCTGGGAGTGCAAAAGAGCCAGGATCTGAGGCAGAGCACTAAAGTTGTGTCTTAACTCTGTGGGAGAATTTGATGCAGATGACAGTGAGGCTGAGATGTGAGTCTAAAGAGTATAAATGTTTCTGAGCTGTTTGGCTCCTACATTTTTCAGAATAGGTGAAAAATAATGGGACAGAGATACTCAGTAGACAAAAATCAGCTAAAGTGTATTGACTAAATTTAACTGCTAAATCAGTTTATATCTAGCTCTTAGATTCTCAACTTCGATGCTTTTTTTTCCTCTCCAGTTTAAGGTTGTCATATTCTATGGCATCCTTTACCAATCACAATTAAGCTTAGAACCAGACTGAAGAGCTTAGGTTGAATCTAATCACTATAATAACATTTTTTTTTCTTCTCCAGGAAAAAAGCTCAAAGCCCTGCCACTCCAAAAAAGAATGCCCCTCAAAAACCAACAGTGGGGAACAAATTCAAAATGAGTATTACTGTGATCAACAGAACTTCAAGGCAGAAAAGTTACATTCTCGCCTTTAGGAATAGCATTCACTGGCTGAGTTGACTGCACAGCCCCCAGGTAGCTGACGGCACCTGTGCTGTGGTCCCTCAGGTTGCATTAGAACATCATTGCAGTGACAAAGCTGATCCACAAAAAATCACCAGAGAGCTGGTACTTTCCTGTATCATGATGTCTGGATGAATGGTAAACAAATTTTTTGCATGACACCTCGTTCAGCTGGGGTACCAAGTGTGAAACCTCCCTGCGCAGAAATGTCAACTGTGCTGACCTAGAAGATACATCTTCTCATGTTCTTTTACTTCCTATATTCTTTTCCTTTCTTTGAGGTAGTTCATTTTTAACTTCTCCCATATATATAGCCCCTGTCTGTATTTCATGTCATGGGTTGGCTTTACTAATGAAATGGGAAAACCGAACTCTTCTCACCTATAGGGCACTCAAGACATCCTAATGTTAGATGACTGAAAAAAAAGAGCATCACCATGCCTGAATTAGAGATATTCTTCCAGAAGGTAGAATATAAAATCAAGTGCATGAGGAGAGATGGGTCAAAGACCAGAGTTCAGGCAAGCGCTGAGCTGATGATCCACAATAGGACAAGGGGCATTGGATTCAAACTTGAGTACAGGAAGTTCCACTTTAACATGAGGAAGAACTTCTTTACTGTAAGGGTTACAGAGCACTGGGACAGACTCCTCAGAGCCCAAGAGGTTGTGGAGTCTCCTTCTCTGGAGATTTTCCAGACCTGTCTGGATGCTTTTCTGAGCGATCTGCTCTAGTTTTGTCCTGCTCTGGCAGGGGGGGGTTGAACTTTATGATCTTCAGATGTCCCTTCCAACCCTTAACACTCTGTGATTCTGTGATCAGTGGGTCGTTGATAAACACTGGGAAATACTGAAGAGAGGGTATGGGCATCCATAACCTGGCTGAAAGGGTGTTTGGTGCCTAACCTTCTCACAGAAGACTGGAGGAGGAAGAAGGGGTTGTCGTGATCTTACCTTTTGTATGATGCTGACACTTATCACTTCACCTTGTATAATGGGATATAGTTTCCTATATCCCAAATTATACTGGGATATAAAAACCAGTCACTGTCACCGCCTTTTCTTCTTGTCCCTGCCTGTGTGGAAGTAAGTGTGCTCAGAGCATCCATGTTCTTAATTAGAGGTCAGTTAGGCAGCAGACATGCCTAGCCAGTGAATGACAGGCAGGATTGATGCATGTGTTGGGTGCTGAATTTGTCAGAGCTAAGAAGAGACATCACATATCAGTATTGAGAGAAGAGGTCTAGTGAAAATGTAGGCTATAGTGAAATCAGGAGCTTATAGTGTTAAACATCAGATTAATGAGGATATAGTAATTTCTGGTGTTTATATTTTAGTCGTACAGCCTATAATGCAGTGAGAGACACGAATATTTCACTAAAATGTACATTAATTCTTAGCCTGTAACAAAGAAAATGAAGTGTTTGAAAAAAATCCTGAGACTTAATGCTGTTATTTGCATAAGAGAAGGACATTCCAGACATAGAAAGTTTGCAGACAAAGGCAGCTAATGAAGCTTTTATTTTGGTAAGTTTGTTGTAGCTGTTATTGCTACTTGTTAAATGTGGGGTTTTTCAAATAAAGACTTCATCTTTTGCACAGACATGAACCTTCTGTGGGATGATGCAGCAACAAGACAAGCAAAACCTACAGCTACATCGTTGGGGGGGGGGGGGAAATGGAAAGACATCTTCTATGCATTGAGAGGAATAAGTGGGCAAGAAATTATACATATTAGAAACAAACCAAAACAAAATAGAGATTAAATCAGATGGGCTAAAAACCAAATGGAGATAAATAATTCCTCAGCCACATACATGCAAATAAATACTTTCTGACAATATATTTAAAGGATATTCATGTATCTGGCATGTTAATATTAAGAAATGTAAATAATTAAATTCAAATATTTTTTTTTTCCAGTGGTCTTACCTCAAGTAAATAGAAGTAAAACTAGAATGATAGGTGCCAGGTGATATGGCTGATATAAGGAAACCAAAAGGGCTCACATTCAGACTAAATGTTTATTTAACTCAGTATCATGACTCTCTGACACTGGTCCACAGTGCAGCTCTAGGAGAAAATATAAGCACAAGTATGTGGGAATAGTTCCCCAGACTATTCCTCTAGTCTCAAACAAATTGTAGCTCAGGGACTTTCTGACTCAGTGAGGTTGTTTTCATACTTAATAGCCCACCACAGATCTTTTTCCATGATTTAAACCAGGTACTTCTTGAGCCTTTGTGGATTTTTAACATGCAGTCTTTGGCCAGGAGCTCCACACCTTAATTACATGAAGAACAGCCTCCTTCTCTTTCTTTTGAACCAGCACCTTGAGATTTTTTTACCACCCCTTAGTTCTTGTACTTAATAAGACTGTGAATAATCATCAGCCATTTGCCTTCTTTATATCACTTTGAATTTTACACATAGAACCCCAGCAGGTACAAATATAATCCTTACTTCAAAAGACTAGAACCACATGGTGCCAACCTATAGAGCGATGGCACTTGATGTCATATAATTCATGATAACTCAAAAAAGTAGAGAGAAAGTATCTGCAACAGAAATAAATCAGCTGGAAAAAAAAAAATACAGTTGTTCTTCCTGGCCTAAAGGAATTAGCGGTTTTTAAATAATGCTTTTGTAAATAACTGGCAATCTGGTTTTGCAATGAAAAGCCACAAGTCACAAGAATGTTTGTTGTTGATTTCAGTGGTTACTTTCACCAGGGGGTTTCAAATTTATTTCTAGGGATCAAAACATGCTACATCTATGGTGACGTACCAAACTAGCACCACAAGTACCTTCGCTGGTGCATTGTGTAGAAAGAAATTTTCATACCATTATTTTGATGTGTCTGTATTAAGGGCTCTAAATGTTCATTATAGTCACAGACTCCTAATTAATGTTGCTATATCTTCTGCAAATTTCTTGTGAAATCCGTGACCAGACTGATCATGACAGATTTTACAGTATCATGCTGAGTATATCTCAAGGGATATTTTTACATGCTTCAAGAATAAACTTGTATTAAACATTTTTAACTTGCCTTACTCCTCACAAGTAGAAGGAACTAGGAATCTATTAAATCTTTGAAGATTATTGGAAAGAGATGTGATCTTAAGACCGAGCCAAATCATTTTACAAGGGAACACAATATATTAATGTTAATGTTACTCTAGTAAACATTTCTGACACTGACCACATTATGCCTAAGAGATCAATAATTTTCAGCTACTTAATTATCCGGGTGACTGCATTTGCCAATTCAAACACAAATAAACGTCTTACCTGATCAAATACCTTCTACAGGTTGAGAGAATTGCTTCAAAAGAATGATGTTTTGTAGTCTCAAGAAGTCACAATGTTTCCTTCAGCACTGACTACTTGACAGTGTTTATGGAAGCTGATTTCATTTTTTAAGCGTTTCTATTTCAGCAGTAACATTAAGGAGCAGTTAGCTGGACCATATGGGAATCACTGGAGATGGTGCTATGTTCAGGCTTATTCCCATATTCTCTTGGAGAGAATTTAAACACACAACAAAGTTGTAGAAGCTGGATAAGCATAAAAGTCAAGGCTGCCTCTGCAGGTGAAAATGTGACTACGGCATTCTAAAGAAACTGCAATATGATAAATTAAATCAATGAAATGGGGAAGGGGGAAGCACCAAGGTTGTTTTTTTTCAGTAATGGACAGAGATTTTGGCAAAGCTTTTGCTATACTGTGTTTCCAGACAGTTACAGAAATTCACCTATCTCCAGAAATGAAGGGAACTTGCTTTACAGATAGTTAAAAATCTTATGACATGTCTAGATCCTTATTTCATAACTGATTCTATGAGAAAATAATTCCAAGCTCAAGGAGTTCCTCAATTTTTGGTGTTTAAACAGAGAAGGAGATTACTGAGACTGCCATCACCATAATGCTATTAAAAGCAAGGCTTTCTTGGCACTTAGAAGTAACTGGTTTCCATACTAACGTTTTAGTTTTATTGCAGAAATCCATTTCACATTCACATTTTACATTAAAGCCAACCCAAGCAGTTGTTTGTTCACAGAGGAACAGGATGCAATGGGACAATTTGTAAACTCCTTTCAGAAAAATGAAAATCAATAAAATCTCACCAGGAGATGTTATTTTTATGCAAAATTTACAAAGACTAGAGAAATTCCCTTGATACTGCCACATTTGCAAAATGGAATGATACTCTGTAGTCCAAGCATTCCTTTCTTCTGGATGTGTGTTCAGCTTAGTAGAAATAAAAGGCACAAGGTGCACTTAGAAAAGAGTAAAATGTCAAGATCTGTCAATCTCTTCACTCTATCTTGCAGAAGAGCTACAAGACCAGTGCTAATACCTAACCATCACACCATTAGAAATGCTCATACTTGAGGCACTGTCTGGAAAACATTGAACCATGATATCCAGGAATTCTTTAGGTTTATTTTCTGTATGCTGTTTCAGAGATTGTGGTCAGACTGCTCTGCCTACCTTTGGAGTCTGTTTTTAAAAGGTGAAGATTGGAATTGGTTCAGAGAAGAGTTACTAGAGTCATCTGTAGTCTGGTCTGGGAAATGTTAGGAAACGTCTAAGAACATTCAGGTAGTTGATTTATCAAAGAAGGTAGTTACAAATTGAACTATAATCATAGATTCATAGAATTATTATGGTTGGAAAGGACCTCTAGGATCATCGAGTCCAACCTTCATCCCAGCATCTCCCTAACCACTAGACCATAGCCTCAAGTGCTACATCTACTCGTTTTTTAAACACCTCCAGGGTTGGTGATTCCATCACCTCCCTGGGCAGTCTGTCCATTGCCCAACCACTGTCTCAGTAAAGATTTTCTTTCTACTAGTCAATCTAAACCTCCCCTGATGGAACTTGAGGCCATTTCCTCTCATCCTATCATTAGTAATTTGGGAGACAGACACCAGTCTCACTACAGCCTCCTTTTAGGTAGTTGTAGAGAGCAGTGAGGTCTCCTCTCAGTCTCCTCTTCTCCAGACTAAACAACACCAGCTCTCTCAGCCAGTCTTGGTAAGACATGTTTTCCAGACCTCCAGATGCAATGCCTAGAAGATGAATCACGGAACTCTGAGGAGCATTGAAGGAGTGCTTCAAAGAGACTGAAATTTTATTTTACTAAAGTCAATGCCTCTCCTCACTACAAAAAGGCAAGGTTTTTACCTTGCCTTATATGAAAAGATAAAATGAAAAATGTAGTTCAAAATGCCTCATCTAGCTATTTCCTTGAAGGAAACTGAGGTACTAATTAAAAAATAACAATTATTTGAAGAATAGGATAAATTTTCTTCCAGAAATATCTATATAGGATTCTTCTTGCTTAACAACATCTCCCCTGGGTGAAGATTCATTTGCAGGGAGCTATAACAGCTAAGAATCAGTCATTCATTGCAAATTACAGATAATTTCAAATTTGTTTTATAGGGAGCATATTTGGGTTTTTTATATTTGCTTTTTTTATATTTGTTCATAATGGGCATTACTACAACACTTCTGACATATTTTTTTTTTCTTACTTATGAAAGGTAAATCCAATTCCCGATGCCTGGCCAGGGTAACTGTGAATCGAATAAGGAAGGAAGAAAAATATTACCTTTGTTTCTGCGACGTTCCAGTAGTTGTGGCAGACCTTGTATACTACATTTTTTAGTAAAAAGGAAAGGTATTTGGGATGCTATACATAGAGTTTAACTTTCTGCCTTTCTTTGGTGTCTTCATTACATAAGGAATGTAGATCTGTTGAGCATAATTTATAATTGGAATTGTAAGAGCTGCTTATTTTGTATTTTTGTGTGTGTGTGTTGCAAGAGAGATATCCAAAAGGATCCCTTAAAGTCCTGTAACTGTGCAGGAGTTTCACAATTTGCTTTGCTTCGTTCAATTGGATGTACCTGATCTCAAGAGCTGCAGCATTACTAAAGGAAATAAAAATCTACTTTAAATAAAAGGATACTATCTGTCTTTTCAAACATAGAAACATAGAAATGTCTGGGCTGGAAGGGACCTCCAGAGGTCATCTAGTCCAACCCCCCTGCTGAGAGCAGGGACAGCCTCATCTAGTGCAGAGCTCTGTCAAGCCCCACCTTGAATGTCTCCAGGGATGGGGCATCAACCACCTCCCTGGGCAACCTGTTCCAGAGCTCCACCACTCTTGTGGTAAAGGACTTCCTCCTTATTTCTAATCTAAATCCACTCCTTTCTAATATAAAACCATTGCCCCTCATCCTTTCACTCCAGGCCTTTGTAACCAGGCCCTCTCCAGGCTTTTTGTCAGCACCCTTCAGGTACTGGAAGGTGGCCATTAGGTCTCCCCAGAGCCTTCTCTTCTCCAGGCTGAACAATCCTAGTTCCCTCAGCCTGTCCTCATAGGAGAGGTGCTCCAGCCCCCTGATCATCTTCATGGCCTCCTCTGGCCCCGCTCCATC
>JAAGNO010009129.1:4401-61084 GCA_033439905.1 Ceryle rudis | reverse complement strand
GTTGGTGCTGGTCTCTTCTCTCGGGTAATTAGTGATAGAACCAGAGGGAATGGCTTCAAGCTGAAACAAGGTAGGTTCAGACTAGACACTAGGAAAAAATTCTTCATGGAAAGAGTGGTGGGATATTGTAATAGGCTGGCCAGGGAGGTGGTTGAATCACCATCCCTGGATCTGTTTAAGAATCGCTTAGATGTAGTGCTGGGGGATATGGTCTAGGGGTGAACTTGTAGAGTAGGGTGAATGGTTGGATACGATGATCACATGGGTCTTTTCCAACCTAGATGATCCTGTGATTCTGTAATAGAACAACCCTGGGCATGTCTCTTTACTAGAATAGAGGTGGCCAGTGTGTGGGAAAGGGAAAGCAGCCATGCAAAGCAGAGCATGAGGCCCTGTCTTGCATACCAACAGAGCAGTTGTCACTAGTTTTGGTGGTTCAAATGCTACACGTAAATCTGGGAGAAACAGGTGGTAGTACATCCTGTTTCTAACACAATAATCAAAATTATCTTTCAGGATACACTTGAGGTGTAATAATCTGCAAAAAAAAAAAAAATCAGGAAGAGCAAAGTTTAATTTTGAAATCCGAGGTTAAGATTAGAAGAGCAGAAGTGAGAATAGTAAATTACTGACTCAGGAAGCATTAACCATGAGTGCAGGCAGTAACCAGCTACTACTAAACCCAGCAGCAGACTTTTCATGAAACCCAGGACAGTAAAAAGCTGATCTGAACTTTCTCATGACACAACTGTATAACATGGTCTTACACCAAAAGAGATTTTGTTATTTATTTTCTCATAAATAACACAGCAAGATTCTCAATCCTTTCTTTAACGGACATAAATAGACTGGAACTTTACACAGATTTAAGGTATACCATTCACATCCAGGCTGTTGAGACTTGTCAGGACATTTCAGGGAACAGACTTCTATAATTCTCAAGACTAGAATCCTAAGCAGCCTTCAAATGGAGTCATCCAAGTATTGACATTATTGGTGTTTGTTATATGCCAGATCTCAAAAAAGTTACAATAGACCTGGAAAAATCAGAGCTGATGCTATTCACTCTCCAAAGTGAGATATTAACAAAATACAGAGACCATTAGGAATTCAATGTGTTTCCAGATATTCCATATCATCCCCCAGGCCCCATTTTATGCTGGAATTCAGTAGGATTTTATTTTTATTGGGTTATCATTGCCACTAAAAGCTCTGAACTGTCTTCATCGCTCTAGTACAAATATCCTACCTCCTGACAGCAACTGACTTTATCACAGCAGTGATTCCAGCAGGTTTTGATTGATCTGGGAAATTGAGGGAACCAGCTACAATAGAAGAAAATATGTTCAGAGCCAGGGTGGGGGCCCTGCACTGCCTGTTTCCCCTTAGTTGTTTGGTTTTGTGCCAATGAAAATGGAAGTGGAAACAAACACACTGACTGGGTAAATCTGCCCTGACCCATATGAGTGGAGTTCACACTGTAGACAAAGTTATGGATTTCCCCCAGAGGGAGGGGGTGGGAGGGGGTAATGTGAAAATCCTGTGTTACACCCATTGTAACTTAAGAATATTTTCATTGGCATTCCTGTGATAATCTTATAAAAATAACAGAATTGACTCGCTAGTTTTGGCCTGAGTTGGAATTTTTTTCCACAAAGTAGCAGAAGTCTGGGACAAAGAGTGGTATTGACAGTTCAGTTTAGATATGCTGGTTAAACAAGTATTAATTAGTAAATTTATGGGCTAGTACAATAAGCACAGAAGCTAGCACATGTCAGTAAAGAGAACATTATGTTAGGAAAGGGTAGCGTGGGAACAGGTGAGGGGCTTTTTGTGAGAATGCAGCATGTAATGTAATGGTTTCAAATGGAGATCACACTCCATTACAAATCATGCAGAGATTTAGAAAGAGGAATGGCCATTAAGAATGTCTTTTTTTTGTCTGCTCCAGTGAGAAGTTCTGGCTGCTGTCTCCTAGATGCATTTTTACAAAGAGGATCACATCCTCAGTTGAAGTATATCCATGAGTGCTGTTAGCTTCAACACAACTATACCAGGCTGTACAAGCTGAGGAGCTGTATGGCAAAATAATTTCTTTGGTATCATTTCTACAAGGAAGTGTTGTGCTTGCCTGGGAAGCTGTTAAAAAAAAAATGAGTGGGACAATGTTTTAGTGAGGTGTAGTTTGTAGGAAATTAAGATCCCACCAAACTTCACAGATAGTGGTTAAAAATGTGGGCACAGGTCATGTTCTTAGTGAAACTCAGTCATAGAGATGAATATCACAAATACATTTCCTCTACATATACATTGGACACAGACTAAAGAAATTGTTAGGGTGAAATTTTTGTGTAACAGAATGTTTTGTGCAGTGAAAGTAGAAAACACTACTTCTTCACTGGGTGTTTTACCTAACAAATCCAACATACAACCAGTATCCAAAGCAGTTTTCATTTGACCCTTGATGCATACAACATCCTTTATTGGTTATAAAAGGACAGTTCAATTGCAGACTTTTCTTTCCTAGGCTGCAATGTTAGAATGCTTTTTTTCTGGCTGCTACTATCGGCATTGTGAGTAAACATAATTCTTAACTCTTGTGAATGCCTCTGGAAAACACACAGTAGGGGGGATACGGTGTTCCTAGTCAGTGATATTCTTCAGACTTGTTGTGTTTATAGGCCAAATTTGGTGTCTAGAGGGTTTTTTTAGAATTTAGCTATCCCAGAAAAATCTGCTATTAATGACATGGATATCTTGCAGTAGAGGTTGAAACTATGATTTGCTGATGTTTAACAAGATACAGAAATTAATTAAATGCACAATTACTTTGCCCTGGAATTCACTATTATAATACAATACCAAGGCATTATATACATACTGGGAACAACAACCCCAAACTGATTTCATACAGAGCCTGCAAATCTTTTTTTAGGGTTTATAATACCTGTCCTTTGTACTAGTTTTCAAAGTATCTATTTTAATACACTTTGGGCTACTTAATTTCAATACCTTAGTATTTTCTGGGTCCTTTCAGTAAGCTTTTAAAAAATAGATGCTGTCAGTAATATGTCTGTCTCATCTGGTCTTCAGGAAGGAACAATCTAAGTAAAAATATTTGTGATTTTTTAACAGCACAAAATAATAGAGTAACTGCAGAGTAAAATATTTCAGGAAAATATTTAAAAAAAATAACCCCAGACAGAAGGAATATGGGAGCAACCTGGGGCTTGGCCATCAGTAATTGAATAGCTAAGGCAATTAATGCAGTACAATGTGTTAAAGGTCAAGTAAAGGTACAATACTTGGTTGTAAATGTTAGTGTATAGCCATTATTAAGAGAGAACAGTTTGTTCATTTAGTTTTAGAGAAGGATGATGCCATAAAGTTCTGTCTCATACTCACTTCCTGTCTCATTTCAAGGAACACTATGCACCTGTCATTATACTTCCTAATCTTTTAAAACCTCCTTAAACTGTGTCTCCAGGGCTAACAAAATACCTTTTTCCTGTCTGCTTTATATGTAAATAACAGATTCATGAAAGAGGTTTCCTTTGGTTGATTGGCTTGGTTTGGTTTCAGAAATTACAGAGCAAGTCAATTGTAAAACTGCAGTTTCCATTAAGTGGCAAGTGTTTTAGATATTGTTTCCAAATAATGCTGATGACTGCAGAACCATCACAGAATATAAAATAAGTTCCTTCACATGAAGCAAGTGCTGTTAAGACTAAGGAAGCATTCTTCTACTTATAATAAGCTGAATAATTCAATTTTGATTTGGGGAAACAAGAAGTTGTAAGTCTATTTTCAGAATTCCTCTTTCAGTGAGGAATTGATTTCTCCTGATATCTGAGATTGAAGCTGTCCAGTATTGCACAATTAAATGCTGGACATGTTTTGAGCACAGAGACCAGTTTATCATTGTAGCAGGCATGTTAAAAAATATCACCTTGACATCTGGAAACTTGTTCATTAAGATCTAGAGTAGACGAATAATAAAAACAAGACATAAAGCATTTTGAAATCTAACGGAGAGGTTTTAAAGCCAAACTTAGTCAATCCTATTATAGTTGCCTTATCTCAGAAAGAATATCTTCGAGTTTTGTGTTAAGCAGCCATAGTTGACAAAAAGGACACAGATCAGGGTTGGGTTTTTTTATGACTTATCATTATGAATTAATTTTCTAGCTTTCAGTAAAGAAGCAAGATGCAAAAAAAGAGGATGGACACACTGTCCATCCTCAAGTTGTTAAATACATTTGATCAGACTCAATTTTCTAACTTTGAAGTCTCTTCATCCATGGAATATTGTTCTCTAGGGAACTGGTAGAAAAAGCTGATAGAGTTGGAAAAAGCACTGGATTGTGTAGGGAGACTTCTTGATTGATTGCAGTGGGAGTTCAGTTGCTAGAACAGTTGGAGGACTGGATGGGGGTTAAATCACATAGCCCAGACTGACAAAAATAAAAGGTTCAGGTGTAGTCACACAAATATCAGTCATTGTAAGCCTAATGGAAGCAGTAAGGAGACACTTGACTGTTCAATACAAGACTTTGTTGTCTGCATTTGTAATGTTGTCTTTTCTGCTATTACATAAAGGAGAAATGCACCAACAGACCGGTGGTGGAGATCAGTAATACAGCAGTGAAGGAATTATTCTGCAAATTGTAACCACAATTGATTCTGCAAATACTCAAGATCTTCAAGTTCATGATTCTGTAACTTTTGAGCTAGCATTTGAACAAGCAACAATGCAAGCCCAAAGATGTAAACATACCAGCATGGAGAGTGTATGTATATTTCTCAAACAGGGAGGGGATTTAGCCTGCTGAATGTAAATTCACTTTACAATAACAGTCAATAATGAGATTTAAAAGTCATAATATCTTTACCCATGACTACAGGGTTGTGTTTATGAAAAGTTAACTGCAAAGTTTGGAGGAAGTCAAAAATATCTCAGTGTTACGGCACAGAATGATTAACAGAAAAGCAACTTACCATGTGTGATGATTAATAAAAAAGCAACAAAATATAAAGCATATGTCAATAGTTATGGCACACACTATTATGTTACTCATATGACCCTTCATGATGCACTAAGTAGAGAAGCAAGGTATTTAATTTTACTTCATAGAATAAATAAAATCAAGCAGTGTTCTTGGGGTTCTCTCTTTTTTTTTTCCTAACTTCTTCACATATGCTGCGTAAACTATTAAACTGCAAACTGTAAACTTGGGTTCATAAATGAACACATGAATTACTTTTATCTCAGCTCTTTTAGGACTTATCTCAATTATCATTTCCCTGCATTGAAAATTCACTTCAAGGACTAATGAAGCATATCAGTAAAGTGTTCAAAAGTAGTCTTAGGAGATTGGTGGGAATAGGGTCTGTATCCCACATCCACATCCTATCATCCTGTCAAGTACAAAGTTAGGGTGAACTCTATTCACTGTTGTCCACCCAGATGTTCTAGATATTTTTTCAGAAGTCCAGATAAAAACTTGAAAACAGGAATTCAGGGTAATAAATTTCAAGTTTTGAAGAAGAAGCTATAAACATATTAAATAAATAACATATATAAACTACATCTAATTCTCTTTATTTTAATATAAGGTCCTATGCTTACTAGAATCTTTTCTCCTGACATGGTCCTTGGTCAGACCACCTAGTTTTAGATTTCATTCAGAATGTTTAACTCAAAGAAATGTTCTCACTGTTTGCAGTGGTATTTGGATCAAACCTTATAGATGTAAACATGAAAAACTGTACTTGATGATAAGGGAATCTCAGAGGGTGATCTAACTGCTGATCATGCACATTTTCTAACATAGAAAAAAATTACCTACTTTACTATCTTAACACAAAGTTCAACAGAAATATAAATGTTGCTTAAAATCAACACCTTAAGCATGGAACATTTTTATATGGAAAGCATGCTGCCTATGAATGGTTATAGTATCTGATCGGAAAATAGCAGGCAACCGAGTGGAGAAAGTTCCTCTTATTACTTCATAAATTTATGGTGTTAATCTTGAATCATTATTCAAGGTGGTCCCCACCGGGCATACAGAATGAAAAGAAAATCTGCACAAACAAGAAGAAAAAGTAATATGACAACAAATTATTCCAACAATGTCACCCTAGGTCCCTCTAACATCGATCTGAACACAGAAAGTAATAAAAACTGTAAGATAATGAAACAGATCACAGAACATTTCTGTAGAGAAAGCAAAACATAAATGCAAGGCCTAATCTGGGCAATACATTACCTTTATAGATGTAGTGTCAGAAAAAGCAAGTGGCCTAAAACCATAGAAGTAACTGTTGTTTGGTGAGTCCTAGCTGTAACATAGAGTCATAGTGAGAAAGCTACAGACATGGAAAATATGGTAAGGCACACTATAACACCACTTTGCTTGCTAAATTATTGTATCGTACTTACACAAGGATGGAACTGAAAAAGTCTGGTGAAAAAAAAAGGGAGGGCTATATCTGACTCTCCCGTTCTCCTAGTAGTATCTCCTTCTGATATGATATACTGTATCCTGAGACCAAATATATTCCAAAACATCCACCTGACCACCCTACAGGCAGGAGTTAGGAAGAGGCATAGTAATGCTGCAATGTATATGTTTGAAGCTGCTGTACAGATCTGCTAAACCACAGCTGAGCACACTTAACAAGCTGGTAAGGGTTTCTTGTCATGCCACATTGAGATTTTTTTAGTAGGCATATTTCTCTCATGCAAGCAAGAGAAGAATGAGTCATGAACGATTTCACAACAGGTCTGCAGAAATTAGTTTAACCCCATGGCTGTAGGAGAACTAAGCTGGACACGCAGTCAGAGCACTGAGGAACAAGTAGAAAGAGTCCAAAACCATCATTAAAGAGCACAGAGTAAAGAGGATCGAGTCTGTGTAAACAGGAAATAAAGGAAGCTTGAATTTCACCCTGACCACAGTGTCTAATTGCTGAAGATAAGAAAAAAATAAACAATTCCTTTTCACACTGACTACATGTGTAACTAAGTAGTTGTATTCTGCATGCTATCATGTCAACTTAAATCTACCTTGCTACAGTCCTGTGACAGCATTATTTCTTCAATACAAATCAGTGAACAAGCCTAGTCCTATGAACAAGAACTAGTCCTATGGTAGACTCCTATGGCAGGAATAGCAGATTTTTTTGGCAGATGACCTAAGTTTTATTTGATTTATGACAGATCCACTTTGTTAAGACCAGGTCTTTGGTCAAGGGTTCAGTCAACAAAACTTAGTGACTTATGTTTTCTTTCCTCTAGATTTTTCTATCAGGGACTCTGCTCAACTAAGATACAGTCAATATAAAGAGTTCCTATGTTGGTGAAAGTATTCCTTCTTATTCTGATTACTCCAGTTGACCTTAGGGCCAAGGTCTGCAAAACACCTGCTACCCAAGAGTTAAAGAACTATTACATACCATTTTATGATTCTGTGATTCTATTTACTTTTTCAAAAGTGATGTGCTATTCCAGAACTCCTAGTTCTTATGAAATTAAACTTACTAAATCTATCTTAGTAGCTGTATGGCTGGCACTAGCACCAATCACTGCAAGTTTTTCAGTGAAAGATACTGAGCTGTATATGCAAACCAGCAGGGAAGTCTTCAGTATGGTTCAGGATAGCTTCAGTACAGCTCTCTAACAGGATGCACAGAGAATTCAAGACATCTTTTAATACCTGCAGGTATTAAATCTAATATGAACCTACTACCTAGTCAGCTGATCCAGACATTAATTTGGTGTAGAAAAGAAGTAACTGGAAGATTAAAAATGCGATAGCTGCTAATCCAACCTCCTGACAATAAGTAGCATAGGAAAAACTGGACAGGAGATCTTATTTCCAAACAAGGGAAAAATAACAAAATCTCCTTCAAAAAATATTCTGCAGAATAATTTCAAATTAGTCACTATAAAGTCAAATAAGTCAAATCAAGACATTTCATTGTTATTGCCTTTAAAAAAATTATAAATATCTATAAATATAACACTTTATAAATATTGAGGTTACTTAAAAACAATGACTCAAAATTTCGCTTTGTATTTTCAAACCAGTATTTTTTCTCCATCATAAAACACTTCATAGGATTTTTCTCCTGTCACTTTTCTTCAAAATGTATATGCTTTTCAGTTTCAACAAACCCAATATATTTGGAGATAAAAACAAAACAAAACAAAACACCATTATGACTTAATAACTCCACTCCTCATCCAAACAGCTTTCCAGGAATTTTGAAATTTTCTTTCCTCTTTGTAGTTTTTCTAAGTGTGACTGTGCTGTAAACGCTGTGGTGAGACAGAGTGCTGGAAATCCATCTGTAGTCTAAAAAGCCTTCAAGTGTGCTAGACAGCTCTCTGTGACTCTTGTGACTGCAGGAGTTTCTCCACCCAAGCAGCTCCTGTACCCTCCTGTATTCAGTCTCAAAACTATTCAGCCACAACAGCCAAAACAGGCTCTGACAGTGTATAGTCCTAACAGCAATTACAGCATTTTATAGCGTGTGATAATTAAGTCATTATGATCAGGCTGCAACAACTACAAGAAGGAAAATTCTTATAATAGCTCAGCTGGTAACTGCTTGCATATTTTCTTTGTTTGGGTCTGGATCAGTTATGAAAATGGTAGAGCAATGCTTGATGGTTTGCCTAGGAAGTTCGGTGAAATGCCTTCCTTCCAGCCAAAGAAGACCTACAATACTGAACAGATCCATTCAGGTACCCAATCGTATCTATATATTGTCACAGAAAAAAAGGGTTACTGTAATCCTGATCTAAATGGCCATGAAACTGTGACCACACCTCCCAGTATTGAATCACACTCTGCAATGCATGATATTAATAGTTGTAGGCTAACCACTTTTTGGCTCATCCAGTAAATCTCCTCCAGCCTGAACTTTAAACTTAACTAAAATGAACTGCCAGCAGCAAATTTATGCAGTTCCTAGTTATGGAAGTGGCAGAGGGCTGTTTGTAAGGAATCAGGCAACTACTAGATCCATCACCAGGTATTACTTGCAAATGTCTGTCAGAAGTATATTATTTATGACTAGACAGACAATTGCACCTTTTCTTTTCAAAGTGCTACCTCTGAGGCTGACTCTACCAACAAAACAAATGCAAAATGATAACAGAGACAAAAATACGAACACTGTAGACTGAAACAGCTGATCATACCAGCTGTCCAAATGGGGCAAAATAACAGAAATAAATAACACCATGCTTACATTCAAATCTTCTCAGTAGAGTAAGAATGATTTTTTTGACTGTCTGTGGAGAAAGGTCTTTGATGAAACAGCTTCAGTGATATGTAAGGGACAAAGCAGGTTAAGTGATACAGGTGTGGTGAATAGTTGTCATAAGAGTCCTGGAAAGCCAACCTTTCAGCACCTAGTGCTTTAATCAGTATGCGGTGTCACTTGTGCTGCTTGCAGGGGTGACCCCACCTCCTCTAGCATACGTCACTTGTTCATATCTCTTCTTTTAATGGAAGCAAGGCTGCCTTGGCCTGTATGTAGCAGGACTACAGCTGCTCTGTTGCCTATAGCATGCTTCTGCTCAAAGCAACTCTCTGCTCTGCCTGAAGCTGGTCTTGCTCACAGAACTGCATCTCCAAGACTAGCCAAATTTCATCTCAAAAGCCAGAGTAGGAGCTGTAATGGGAAATCACCTCATTCTGGTTGTAATCCATGACTCTTAGCACAGATGCAAAGTGAAATCTGTATTATTTCATTGCAAATGACAGTGACAATAAGAAAACAGCAGATCCAGCATAGACGTTTCTTAAGCTCAAGAAGTCAAAGTGATGGTAAACATTGTAGAGGACCAAGGTATATTAGGTTTATTAGAATTGTATTACAATAAACAAAAGTGCATGATTTTCCTCCTTTTTGGCACTTAAAGTGCTAAAATATAAGTTTAGACTAGAAATGTGGAAAAATACATTCTAGATAAGATACTAGCCAGATATAAAGAGACATACTTCTACTGATTTCTTGCCCATGAGACTACTCTTACACAAGTAATATCATTAATTTTAGAATAATTCTGTTGAGTTCTGACTATGAATCATTCCCACTACCTCTATATGTGTCTATTCTTTTGTAAAGAGGAATGTATGAAAAGCTGCTGTTGTTAGTTATAAGGCTGATAGCACAAGAGAAATTAAAAGGCTTACAGTTAAAATGCATTCAATAATTTGGGTATTTTTGTTCACACTATTTTGGCTTATACTTATATCTGCTTTAAACCAATTTTGTTATTGCCTACAAATGCAAGCCTTGCTATTTCATTTACAAGTTACAAGCCTTCCTGTTCTGAGAAAACAATTACTTTCCAGGAAGTAGTAGTATCAGAAGTTTCTTGGCATTTGGGCTTACTAAAAAAACAGAACTAGCACAACAGTGTTATCTTCCACTTCAAACTGACTTCTGCATGGTCTTTCAAACAGAAAGAAATATAAACCTCTTGCACTAGCTGATCTCCAAATTTCCCATCAATAAGAAATAACTTACTCTACATATGTGACCATATCTGAGTCGATATGAGGATATGCAGAATTGCTACATTTTTTTAGGAACAGATAGGACTTTTAGTCCCATGACTACCAGATCTGCACTGTGCAGAGTAACAGGCTTGTGTCTGCATTTGTGACTTAGAACATATAGCATATATGGTGAATTGCAGACCCAGTTCCTTATGCATTTTAGTTCCTTCCTATCTCTTCCACATTTCAGAAGAAATTCATTCTTGCTTCTTCCAATGACAGTTCTTTCTCCCTTTCACAGTCAAAAACTAAACAATTGATTATTTCCTCGAGATGGTCAAAGAGTGGTCTAGCTATTCACTGCAACTGAAAAGGTTCTTCTGCTAATTTCACAGCTGTGAGCTGCAAGAGTAGCTCTAGGACAAAATTACAATGAGGAACTATGACTCAGATGAGCTTCTCAAACCTTTCATTACATTTTAATAAAGTACTAGAAGTACTGCTCAGTCTTTTCCACTACTTGTCAACATTACCAAACACATACTATTATTTTCAATACCATTTCTGCAAGATGCGGTCTTAGTGTAGAGCACTGGATCAGCAGAGTAATTACAAGTCATACATCCTGAAGATTTGCTAATAACACTAACACCTGTAAAGGTTGACAGTAACCGGCAGTCAGGTAAAACTGGTCTCTGCCAAATTTATTTTTTCTCACTGAACAGACCAGCGCCTCAGCTACCACAAGGTTTCTGTGGTATAAGAAATGCTAGAATTAGTGGACACCTGGATAAATAAAATCTATTTGGGAGAGTCAACACAATTTCTGTAAAGTGATGTTTTGTCTTACAAACCTCTTGGAATTCTCTGCAGAGTTCAGTCACGCTATGTGGGTAAGTGTGACCTAGTTGACATAGTTCACATGTTTCTGGCAGAGACTTTTGCCAAAGGCTTTAAAGGAAAATAAGCAGCCACTACATAATAAGGAAGGTTCTGGCATGGATAAGTAATTGGTTAAGAGGTAGAACATAGGAGCAAATATGAAGCTCTGAAAAGGCAAGGAAGTCACCAGCAGAGTTCCACAGGGGCATTTGCTGAGATCCATGTTACTTAACATATCCAAAAAGTATCTAGAAAAGCAGCAGAAGAGTGTGAAGTTTGCTGATGACAGGAAGCTACTCCAGATAGCAGATACCTTGAAGGCAAACTAAAGAACTGAAAAATTAGTCTCTCACAAGACAGAGTGTCTAGGCAACAAAATGACAAAATTGAACATAAATAAATGTGACACTGCCCTGAATGCACTAAAAGCCCTTAATTGGCTTTCATTTCTTGCTGGACATACACTGCAGATATATCTGTCTTTGGCCTTGTCTCTGGCTGCTCCTGACCTGACTCTCTGGATGGACCCTGGACCTGGTTCATTGCCTCACCCTGTCTGCTGACACAGCTCAGACATGGTGGGACCACGCTTGGTCAATAAGGGCCCTGTCTGCACTGCAGTCACCCTGGCTTCCAGATCCTCCCCTATCATGGGCCACCCAGCTTTTTCTGCTCCAAGCTACCTGGCAGCCCTGGGCACATGTAGGTGTCCCCACATGGGCTTAAATGAAGTCCTTGAGCCATGGGAAAAGTGTGCCTGGGTGTGTATGGTCAGGGTAAGCAAGGAAATAGTCGAGTACTCATCAAGCTGAGAAAGAGATGATGTAATTGAGACCTGACTAAGGTCTAGATAAGGTCTGTAGGTAAAAGAGAAAAGGGACAGAAAGAGAAAATGATCCTGCTCTGGCAGGGGGGTTGGACTCCAAGATCTTCAAGGTCTCCAAGGTCCCTTCCAACCCCTAACACCCTGTGATACCCTGTGATAGCTGTGACAGAGGGAGTATTTGCTCACTGTCTTCATTTGGTGGTCCCTTCTTATAGAAGCCAGGCTCAAAATAAGGAGAACAAGGTGGTTCCTCATGCAGCAGGAAGTGGAGACATGATACTTCCTGCCTAAGGATAGCTGTACATTTGCAAGTTCAAAGAAAGAGTGGGTAATTAGTTGGCAGAAATCCATTGCAGACCACTAAACTGGCAAGCCACAGAAACCACTGTGAGATTTTCATTCCCAAAATGTAAACAGTTGAAGACTGGGAGAGTTTTGAGGGGAAGCATTATGTATGTAAGCCTTGTTTTAACTCTTCCATTCCAGGTGTCCATCTATGAACATTGGGCTGCTTGGACCCCTGGCTTAAACCAGCAGCAGACCTACTTTTGTTCCACAGTAATGAAATTTTTCTTAATTTCTGGAAGACTCATTTGCCTACCTCTAGCTACATGTCTGGAAGGTAATAAAAACAACCTTAGCTCTAAAGGAAATCCTTTTTCAAATCTGATGTATTAAGGATTACAATCCTTGTTCTTTTTGAGGATATTGGCACCAAAAGCACTAAGGAAGCAGGGGGATGATTGGCACTGCATGCCAATTGCAGTCTTTCATCTACCAGAAGATCTTCACATCAAAGTTATCCTACCCTTGACTAAATATGTTTATTTACTTACTTACTCTATTTATTGCTGAAGAAGTAGGCATCTTTCCACAAGGCTCTGGGCACACTGCCATTACATCAGATACACAGAAAGATTTTTATGAGCTTCAGAGAACCCCACTTCCTAGCAAAATGTAACCTTCATTCAAACCTCAGCCCACACAAAACCTACTCAGACAGACTCCAACATCCCCCGAGTGCTCCTCCTGAAACTAACACTGCAGAATTAGCAACCTTAACATGTCTAGTTATTTTCTTGTTTCCCTTTTGTTAAGTGTAACATTGAACCTGCTGTTCCAAATGCAAAGTGTTTTGTTTTTTTTTTTCCAGCAGAATAACACAAATCAATTACCAATAAACTAAAAATTATAGTGCCTTAAAAAAATAAAACCAAAACAAAACAGAAAACCCAAAAACCAAAACCTCTAGAAAGAATATTGGTGAAAAGGGAGGAAGGATATTAAGGTTCAAATTCACATTCAAATGTGTAACCAGAAATCCCCTTAAAGATATGCATGAATAAAAAATTGAAGGGAAAAAAAATTAAATCCTACAAGTGATAGTAGCATGTAGGAAGTACTGCTACAGAACACCTCGCTGTTCTTTTTTTCCATTTTTATTATGAAATACAATGTTTTGGTGATACACAGGTTGTACAGAACCAGGTTGTTATTGTTCCAACTGCTGGGTCATTCAAAGGCCACAATAAATAATTAAATTAAAAGGAAAGTTCTTTTGCTCCTAAGTGAATTGCATTACAGTGAAGTGGCTTGATTTTTTCAATCACCATCAATCTCAACTTCCTTAAACAGTTTCAAAAATATGGTGTAGAACATCCTGATTAGGTGAGAATTCAGGAAACAAGAAAAGTAAGTAAATAATGTTTTGTTAAGAAGACTATCTGCTCTGCATGTGTGTTAAATCTAAAATTCAAAGTAAGCATCTCTAACAGCAATTATATCTTTATCTGCATGTACACACACATACCATTACAAACCCATTGCGGGAACATGCAGACACCATTAGGATTGCACAATCAAGGACTACTGAAATTAGGAAATGCCAGAGTTAACCTTCCTTTGGCCTTTGTGCATAGATAATTGAAAAGAAATCTTCAATTGCATAATCACACACTACCGTTTTTTCAGGATCTTATTCAGTGCACAGGAAGGACAAACCCCGTGAAATAATCAACTTTTTAGTATCCTGCTTTACCTTCATTCTCCGATGTGTGACCCTCAGCTTTACAGCAATTCCAGTCCTCTCCTGAGACAGAATCACTGACTTCCTTGTGATCTCTTCTGTGTTCATTAGTATAACATTTGAGCGTTTTTCCAACAGTAGTCAGTCAACTTACAATATGAATGTGAGGGAATAAGTATGCTTAAGTTCATTTTATAAAAGGGTAGTTTTGGAGTATCAGTATTGGAAGAATCCCCTGACATTAGGTGTCTAATTTGAGACACACAAGACCTAACTTATTCGTGGTTTGTAGCATTATATAGAGGTTAATATAGTCAAACACAGTTCCTGTTCACTTCAGTTGCCATTATAGATACAATTCACTCTATAGCTTTAAATTAGAAAATGAGACACATTAAACACAGACATGAAATTCATTTTCTCAGCCACTCCTAGCAGCAAAGCGTCAGAAACAGCATTCAGCCTTCTACCACAGCCTTCAACCACCCTAGATACGATATCCACTTGCTTTCCAGTGCCTCGTTTAGTGTACATAGTCTACCTCTGGCCACATATTAAGCAAAGGCCTTAAAAAACATGCATGTTTTTAGCCTCATAGCACACCTGCTATGTACAAAAGCTGGAGATCAATAACAAAAGGCAGGTGACGTCGTAATTAAACCCTGCATCATCATGGTGGGTGTGAAAATGGAAAATTACATAGGCAACCTGAATTCTTCAATTCTGTTATTTCCAAATGATTGAATTGCCAGTTTTCCAGCCTTAATATTTTCTTTATAATATTTTATTCCTAAAGATTTCTTCTGTTATTTAAACGTAGTGAAACTTTGAAAACCACCATTGTGTGACAAGCAAAGGAAACTTACTCTACTGGTCTATGCCTGTATTTCCACACACAGGTCTCCAACATTTCACACAAAGTAGCAAGTGCTGATTCTAGATTATAGTTCTCTATTTTGCCTCACTAGCTGAATCCCAATCTTTTCCTCACCTCCACACAAGACAGAAAAATATTAGAAAGTAAAAAAAAACGAAACAAACCAACAAAGGCTTGTGCAGTAACATACAAATAGGAGACAAGGCCATGATCTCATTGCAGTTACTGAGACGTGGTGGGATGGCTCGCATGACTGGAATATTGTCATGGACAGAGATGTACTTCAAAAGTACAGAAAGACAGACCAAGAAGGTGAGGTGGTGGAGTTCCTCTTTATGTGCAAGAGCAACTAGATTGCATTGAGCTCTACCGGGTGTGGGGTGAAGAACGTGTTGAAAGCTTATGGGTAAGTGAAAAGGGGCATGCAAATATAGTTAAAACTGTTGTGGGTGTCTACTACAGACCACCAAACTGCAAAGACGATGTTGATGAGGCCTTCTACAGACAGATGGAAGTAGACTCAAGACCACATGTCCTGGTGCTTCAGTCACCCTGATATTTGTTGGAAACGCCACGCAGCCAGGCATACTCTGTTTAGAAGGCTCTTGCAATGCATTGATAACTTCCACACGTGGCAGAAGAACCTATGAGGAGGGGCGTGCTGATGGACCTTGTATTAATGAACAAAGAAGGTCTGCTTGGGGATGTGAATGCTGGGGGCAGCCTTGGCAGTACTGATCATGACATTATACAGTTTAGTATCATACAAGGAAGAAGCAGGGCAATAAGTAGGATTGCAACCCTGGACTTCAGGAGGGCTAACTTTGTCTCCTTCAAAGACCTACTTGGAGGAATTCCTTGGGCTAAGACTCTAGAAAGTAGGGGGGCCCAAGAGAGATGCTTGAAATTCAGACATCACTTCCTCCAAGCTCAAGACAGGGGCGTCCTTTTGAGCAAAAAATCAAGTAGAGGAGGCAGGACACCAGCATGGATGAGCAAGAAGCTGCTGAAAAAAACTTATGCGGAAGAAAGTTCATAGTCTGTGGAGAAAGGGACTGTTTTCCTGGGGTTGTCAGGGCATGTAGGGATGCAACAAGGATGCCAATGCCCTCTTGGAATTAACTGTGGCAAAAGAAGTAAAAGGGAACAAGAAGAGCTTCTTCAAATACATCAGTGGTAAAAGGAAGAACATGTTCCTGTGTGGCCTGCCCTAGGTGATCCTGCTTTAACAGGGGTGTTGGACTCAATGGTCTCCAGAGGTTCCTTCCAACCTCTAACATTCTATGATTCTATGATTTAATAGCAGGTGAAAATTCAGAAATAAACCTACTGTGTATAATTAGAAATGATAAATTACAGGGAAATGGCAATATCTGCACATAATTGGGAGCCTGGATATTCACTCAAACCTCTCATATTGCTGCTGATAAAAAGGTGTTCACAATGAAAAACACTATTCATTCAGATCTCATAGAGATATAATTTTTCCATGACCAAAGCAGCCCTTACTCAAAAACGTAATCCACTTGAAGTGTGGGCAAAGGCTCTGTGTTATTGGCCTAGACTTATAAATCTGTCAGTGCTCACAGACAGTACAGGAGATCCACCTGCACAATACCAATATACACACTAATGTGTTTCTGTATGGATAGTTGTCCTTAAACTGTTATAAAAGTATAGCTCAACATGTGTCCTGTACTGAAGTTTCATGTGCATCAAAAACATATGAAGTTTTACAGACCTTTTAATCACATATAATTTATGTCTACTGTATTTTTAAAGCAGTGCCAAAGAACAAGTCAAATACTTTATTTATGGCAGTACACAAGCACAGAGTAATGGCTGATCCTACATCCAGTCAATATATCTCCAGAGAGATATGATGATGCTAATTAGTATTTTTTTACTTATGAAGGATCACACTACATGGATAAAAATAATAAAATACCACCATTATTGCTATTTTACATTTAGACTATATCTTTAAGAGGACAGCTCTCATGGAGTTGAATTATAACTTTAAAAACATAGCAGGTGAATTTTTACTCTTACAGAAAATTCTGTATGTGTAATATATACCATAACCCCAACTAAGGTCCCTTTGTGAATATATTCAGTAGATCAGTGTTTAGACTAGGCATATTGGTCTTCAGTGTTTTTCATAGTTGTTGACCAATTGGTACGTACAGCCCAACAATGGAATCTAATGGTGCTGATTATCTCCTTGCATTTCAGGTAACTGCTTCTTGAATGTATAGACTACCTTGGCCATGTAAAATCTGTTTGCATAGCATTTGTTTATTGTGATATTTGTTACCGTCGGTATTTGTATGTATACTTTTAAGTTTACATTCCAGCACCGTAAGTTTTATGAGGAACAATATAAAAGGACTAGTGAGAAATACTGCGAGTGCCAATATAAAAAAAACCCATGAACTACAAAGACGAAGATAATTAAATTACGAACAAATTGCAAGTACCACAGAAGAGCTTCTTGGCAAGAAAAGAAAAAAAACCATTTCACTTAATTTTCACCAACTGCTATGAAGTAATCTATCTTTGTGACTGACAAAGTTAGTGTTTTGATGACTAGATTCTAGCTGAAGAACTTTTTTTTTAAAAAAATATGCAGGATTATTTTCCGTTCTGCATAGTTCATTGTATCATTCCTTACAATAAATTATGCAAAGGAAAGCTAATAGAAATCTAACGTGAAATACCATGAATTGCTAAAAACCAGATTTTATTTTTTTTTTTTTTTTAAATTTGTCTTGATCTCTGGTAATAGATGTTTCTTCAGATTTTCACATATTTCAAGTGAATAAACTCAGTAGCTGATTATGATAAGAAACATTGCAGACCTCACCCTAAAGTTAAAACTCTGGCCAGCAGAGCTGTCTTCTCACTAGAAAAACACACAGCACAGTAAAATATGTGGAAAGCTCAAAAGAAGTCTTTCATGTCGCTATAATCAAAAGCAGTCCATTTAAAGAGGAAAAAGAAAGCTTTCCTCTGTGTGTTATGATTATAAACCAGGCAAATTACAGATGGATGGGCAGGTAGAAACAAGAGTGGATGTCTGGATTCTTATGATATTTTAACTGGCTCTGACAGTTACTGAACAATCCCTAACAGGATGCAGTAAATCTAGCTGAGAAGAGGGTGATACAGCAAAAATACTGTCTTCTTCTTGGCTCGATTTTGTGGGAGTGCTGAGAATGCTCATTTCCCACTGAATCGCTAGGAATCTGAGGTGCTCCAAACTCTTGCAAATGGTACTATGTACTGCATAAAGCTTCAACAGTGCTGGAAGAAAAAGTCTTTCAGTATCAGTCCTTCCAAAAGAGTTTGTGCATTTGAGTTTTTTTGCTGGAGCTCAAGTCAATTCTTAAGCACCAAGTCAGAATTCACATGACATGGGGATTACACAGACAAAAAGCAGAATACAAAGATCTTCCATTTTAAGCATTACTGGGTGAGATCACAATAATCTGCAGACAAAACCCACAAGTTACAATATTAATCACTGCCAAGTTTACACAGCAAGTCTTCTTTCATTCTTTAAGCCTTTTTCTTTGGTTTGCACTGAATGGCCATGCTGCAGCACCATGCAAGTTAAATCTTTAAAAGGCATGGGGCAGAACTTTGGCTTCCTTTGACATAACAAAATGGTTTGTCCAAGACAACAACTTCCCAATAGTTTCTGTTTGGACATTTGGGGAGGGATTTTTCAAAGTGCTTAACACTTTTGCAAAGTGTATCTCGGCTCTCATTCAAGATGGCAGTAAAACTTGCACTGACTTTGGTGGAATCAAATAAAATCAGCGTTATGCAATCCTGTTAAAATAGAGGAACCACTAGACTATATTTATCTGAACACTTACTGAAGCGTTTCTTTATATCTTATTCCAAAAGCTGTGCAAAACTATTTCAAGGTTAAATCAGATCTGTCTCAGTTTCACCATTCCTAAGCACAAAAAAGCAAAGGCATACTTGCTATGAATTTATTATTTTTTGTCAATCATGTTATCAGTGTTATTAGTAAGAGTTACTTTTCTTTATTTTTTTAAATGTTTTTAAGAAAATTAATTCATTTTAGAAATAGAAAGATAGAGAAATTTAAAAATTATTATCGCACTTTTCTCCTTCAAATACAGATTACTAATTAAATCAGAAAACTGATTAAGATGATAAAGGAGGATAAATGTTTTGAAAATAATTTTGAAAACTCTTCTTAGCTAGATTTCTGGCATCTGAAACATTCCATTGCTCCGATGTGTTATTCAGAAAAGATTTAAGCAGCCAAGCACAAGAAAATAGGCAATATTTTTTCCTAGGATCATGAGTTCAGCTATTGATTATATAGTCAAACTGCCAATCACTCAATTCTGATATACTATATATAATATAGAACAACTTCAGATACTTTTACTGAGAATAGGAGTCAAAGGAGTCAGTAATTGCAGGAGTTGCCTAAAAGGGAATACTGCTGACAACTGAGGGAAGAAACCCACACTAAATTCAAGACAACTGAATGAACCAGACATGTTATTTGCAGCTAACTTCTAAGCTACTAGTGTATGGCAAGGGATTTTGAAACCATTCTTTTGGTATTACCTACTTGTGAAAAATATGTGTGGATTTTATTAGAGGGAGGGAGCATACATAGAGAGAGATGTTTGCCTTGTTGATTCTCAGTACTGTTTTCTGATTGCCATGTACTGCCAGAGAGAAAAAAATATTATACTAATGCTACTTCTACCATTTTGACTTTCATGGAGACTCTCCTGAGAAGATGGAAGGGTTAAATTCAATTAATTTGTAACATAGTGAAATAATGACTTATCAGACGAGTTACTCCCCATATGCAGGGACAGAAACCCTGACAGGTGGTATTGTTGCTATACAAGGTCTTTGCCACTTCCAGTGGCAAGATTTTAGCAGAAGCACACCCAATTCAAAATGAGATCAAAATATCGGATGTCATAGAAACAATATACTGCTAAAATCTCACAAGTAAAAGAAAGAAAAGCCTACATTTCATAAACCAGTTACATAATAAACTGTAACCAGAGCAGCTTGTGCGCACTGCACTCTTGATGTCCCAGGCTTACACATGGAAGGGAGGGGGTTCATTGTTTTTAGAGTTACACTTCCTTAAGATATTTTTGTCAGTGAAACAATATTTTGGGGTTTTTTTGTTTTGTTTTTTTTTTTTAAACACCCCCAAACTTCTAACTCATTGTATGAATGATGCCTTTGTTCAAGAACGGCATTTCGCCTTTTATTTTTGTATGTATATTAGAGATACAGTTTCTTGAATATGATAATTCTCATCTGAGGTTAAAAACCAAGACAAGTTGAACACAACTTGGCTGATTTTTTATTCAAAACTTTGGATAGGTGGACACCCATGCCCAGTATGATAGCTTTTAGTTATTTTAGATTTCGGTACAAAAGACACAATATCAGTGTTCTTTTGTGTATGTTTGACTCAACAGGCAAGGAGATTTCAGCATTCCCTGTGTAATTCCAGTTTCTGTAAAGGGCAGTGTGATACATGACTAACAGCTTTTGGCACTGAAAAATATTTAGACACAGAATTACAGAGAAGAAAAGAGTAAAATATTTAAATTTTAAACCTACTTATAAGCCTTTCATTTAAGTTTAAGACAATGAGAAAAAACAAACCAAAAACAAAACAAAAAAAGACCCCAACATGCTTCTCACTTCTCACATCACAAAATAAAAATCACTAGGACTGGGACTTGAACAAATGCCTCTGTGATAACTTCAACCATGAGGTCTTTTTCTCCACCTAAAAAGCAAGTTCTGATAAAAAAAAATGACTTCAGCTTCATAGTATGGATTTGTCACTGCACAGCTCTTAATGAGGCGAGCTGTGAGAAGCCAGAGCATGCATCTGAACAAAACAAACTCTGTTCAAGATAGGGAGTTGGAGTTTTCTGTCTGACACCCATTAAGAAGCATATTCATGAGGGAAAAAGATGGAATTGGAAAAACTCTTGATTGCATTGTATCCTTTCAAAAATTAGGTTAGCTGTGTGACAATCTTTTCATGGATCTACCCTGTGTTCTGCAAGAGCTAACTCTTGGAGATATTTATCCCTGGAAAAAAAGCAGCCATTCTACAAAGCACTGGAAGACAGTTGGACTACTTTGGGAACATCCAGAAAAATAAAAGTGGTTTAAAGAACAGGAACTGACTTTCTGTTACTCTTTATAAAGCAAGTATTTTCCAACAGACACTTCTTCAGTCTACAAGAACTTTTTAAAAATATGTTCTCTGAAAGTATGCCATGCTGACACTTCTGTGGATTATTAAGTATCTTAGATCTTAATTGACAGAGATGGAGTATAACAGTCTGAGTTACCACTATGGTGCCCTCTCTCATCAAAAGTGATTATTTGCTACACTGGAATTTGGACAAACCAGTAAATAACGGAAAAAGATGTTCAGAAATTACAAAAGGGAAAATTCACAGATGGGAATTGGTGAGCATGTTTGCACTGAAATCTTGAAGACAATTAGTAAAATTCTTTCCAACTATCAAATTGAAAACAGTCAACATACAGCTCAAGCTGCTGTTGTCCCAGACAATAGGGTAAAAATGACAATATGAAAAATAAGAAAAAAGGAGTACAAGTTCATAGTGGTACCCAAAAATTACAACTGGAGCTGGGTTTAGAGTGAAAGTGCCTTGATTCTTCAAGAAAAGGACAATAAAATGAATTAGTGTGAGTGATACCCGGAGGCCAGATTACATATGCAGAACTTTAACTATGAATTATGCACTTAATTTCCCATCCTGCAGTAAGACTTAGAACTTAGGCTGTCATTTATGGGAACTGAGCAGACCAGTGAGCACTGAATCCAGACAAAACAATAGGTATTTCTGGAAGTCCTGCCCTCCCTTGATATGAGTGCCTATATAATCATATTTAGGGTAGGAAAAGTATTTCTGCTTCAATGTGTCACAGTAAAGGATGTACTTCTCTGATGTTACTTACCATTACTACACTAATATTTTACTTAACATTGTAGAAATTTTTTTAGTCTGTAGCTGAAACACATTATTTTTTTCTCATGGGAGAGATATTTTTCTCTTCTACAATGAGAAAAAGAAATTCTGAAACAGTACAGGTGATTTATTTAATCAGAGGTATTTCTATATACAATCTTAACAAGGAATATAATTTTCTATGTGGGTCCTTTTATTTCTTAGCACCTTACTAAACTGTAGCTAAAATTCCTTCACTTAATTTTTCAAATTCTTGTAAAATAAAAGTCATATATGTTTTCCTTTATTTTAGTATTGTCCATACATAATACCTGGGGTAAGTATAGCTATGTCAGATATCTCTGTGCTGAGCTTGTAATGAAAATGCAAATTTTAACATTTCAGTTATCAGATGGTGGTAACTGAGGCCTTGACCTAGTGAACATTACATATTACACCTTATGCAAATCACTTAAGCAATCCCAATAAATAATCCAGTATTCTAGCAAAATGATCATGGTTGTAACAATACACATCCAAAATCTTCAAGGCCAGCCCTTCTTATTAATTGGCAAGTGCTGATTTCACAGCGGTAATCACTCTGTTCTAAAAAGTCCACTGGTATATGAAACCAACCATTTTAATTACTCTGTACTAGTTGTAATACATACTAAAATGCATGTCACATGATTGGTAGACTTATATGCCAGGAACCTTTATCTAGAAAGCTGTTGTATTCCTAGTTAAGGCCTTCACTTCAAGATAGAACATTTCTCACATTAGTAATCTGCAAAAGAAAAAAAGTGACATTCACGAAGACAGTCCAGTTGGCCACAAGCTGTTTTGGGGCTATTGTTGGATATCATTGAGCTAGACATTTTTATTGTCCATTGTCATAGAAAATATTGACAAACTGATAAATTGTCATTTGGCTATGAGTTTAATTTTTAACAGTGAACAGAAAAAATGAGGCAAAAATTAATTACAGATTCATTCTAAGACCTACAGTTCATAAAGATGGACCTTCAGTGAAAGGTATATTCTTTAGGTGCGTTATTTCACCTATCTTCTAATAAAGGAGTGCAGAGACCCTGTAAGATGAGGTCCTAATCAGCTTTGAATTTCTGTGATGTTTCACAATATTCCATTTGGGTTTGGCTACAGGTGCATAATAGAGGAAGGGGGAAAAAAAATTCACTGTGTTTTTAGGGCGATACTGTTATAGTTAATGCAATGGTGTCCAAACAACTTTAGGGAAAGGAATTACCAACACCATCAAAAATTATAGCTAAAAAAGTAAACAGAGGTAATGAGAGGCAGCTTCCTGTGAAATTCATTCCAGCAGTGATTTACTTTTACATTAACAAACTGTCAACTAAGGGAAATACAAGAAAGCCAACTAGTAACTTTTTCCCTGAAAGATTTATGTGAACAAAAATTCTAAACACATCTCACAAGCCAGCAGAAATCTAGATATAAAAAAGAACATAGGATTGAGTTTGATCTGTTTTGCTTAAGCTACAGTAAAATACAAAAGAAAACTGACAGAGAAAGGGGGAAAAATAAAAATATTTCGGAACTATTCAATAAATATGCAGATTGTTTCTGACTAATCTCTCAATCACACCTGATGCATGTATGAATACTTTTTTCAAATTTTTTAGACTTTGAGTTTTTTCTGACTTCAGAAACTTGAATTTCCATGCCTGAGTCAGGGTCAACACGCTCAGTCACTTTTACCCTGCTTAGAAATACATGCCATTCCCACCCTGGGGACACCACAGGAGAAGTTTCACAAAGAGCCAGTAATAATGTTATGAAATAATTCCCCACCTCCTCACCATATGAGAGGGCTGTGCTGACTGACTGGATTAATGTCTTCGCACTTTGGTTCTTGCTGTGTATATGGTAGAGAGGAAGATAAGGGAATGTGCTGACAGCCATTTTATCATTCGCTCAGCAATGGAATATTTTGGCCCTTGTCTGGGGTAGGCATTTTCAGATCTGTCGTGCAAAAACACACTTCCTGACTTGGGCCATTCCAGATAAAACCCGATCCATTTTCATGGACAGCAATATGACTAACTTTTAATGCTAGCACTAGTGACATGAGCAATACTTCCCACCATACTCCCTTTCCATCTCTTATTAGGTCCCTGAGCCCACAGGGTCACTCTGAAACTCTCCTGTAAGCAAGGGAGGTCTTCATCCTTTATCTACACAGGCCCAATTAAGGAGCATGATGGACAGAGATGATCCTACATTGGAGACCATTGTCAGCCATGTGGGTGAAGGACCTGCTTTCAGTTTTATTCTTTTTTCTCACCTCTCTTTTTCTTGATGAATTAAAAACAGCATGATTTTTTTCTTTGAATAACCACTAAAATATGAAATTAAAATTTCACAGACTGTAATAAAACTGAAATTTACTGTTCAATATGCTCCTGGGGATTGGTTGTCCCCCTAGAGGGCATGGAAACGTGACAACAGACACTAATGCACTTTACTGATGGATGAACAAAAGGAAAAATGATCACTCTGGCATTAGGTACAGTCATAGTAATTCTGCAATAACAGTAGAATGGGGCATAATGAAAAAAAAAGTGTAGTAAGAATTGTAGATGTACGCATGGCTTTAATAAAATAGGTATATTCCACATGCTGAATAAAACTAAATATGGTTGTACGGTAATCACAATTTAAAACAGGTAGGCTCTTATGCAATGTATGTATCTATTGATGACAGAGGAAGGTAAAAACTCTTACAAGGATGATGCTATCTCCTCAAAATGTGCAAGTTTTCAAAATCCTGAAAGTCCAGTATTGACAAGACAGTTGAAAACTAGATTATAAAGTAATAATGCAAAATGGAATCTACTTGCAAGGCCACCAAAAAAACTCCAGTTCTGCTCCTGGGTTACCACAGAGAACACAGTCATATACTGAACTGCTGCTTCTTTACATCAGATAAAATGAGGCCATTACAACAGGACAAACACCAACACAACTTTGTAGGCGCAGCGAAAGCACTGTCATACTCTGAGAAGTGTAATTTCCAACAGATCTCCTCGTTTGCAAGATATAGAACCAAAAAAAGTTTCTATAGGGCAAAAATGAAGGAAGCGCTACAGAAATTCTAAGTTCTTATGCATTCCCCCTTCTGCCTGCTCTAAACCAATTCCTTCTGTCTGCCCTCATTAGTTATGTTTTCCAGAACTCTTGTTCACTCTTTTTGGTTCTCTTTTGGGCTCTCTGAAACCAACAATATGTATATACAAATGAAAAGAATATCTGAATCTTAGATAAAAGAAGATTTAACCAATTCAGTCCTTTCACTGGAAGGTAAGCAAGCTGTTTACAAGGGATGCAACACATTTGCTCATTGTTATAGTCAGGGAAACTGAGGCGCAGCTAAATGACTCATTCACAGGTAATCAGAGGTCATCAGAGACATCTACTCCAGGTAGGAATAGAAACCTGTCAAATTGCTTACTGAGCTTCTCTGTAACTTCACCCCATCACAACAAATGACCTGAAACCAGTATGCCAAACAGTAACAGCTGCTGTGTTTTGAACTAAAGTACATGTCATATTTCTGTAATTTATTCTTTATTTTTATAATTTATTTCTGTCTTTCTGTTTTAAGTGTAAGAGTCCATCCATTGATTCCTCTGAGGTATCAGGCCTATGTTTTGGGATTACACTCCACTGCTGCACCTGCCTGTCAGTACCTTACTCATCAATTCATGGCTAAAATTCTTTTCACAGACCATCCTGCTCCTATTCTAAGTTGTTTTTTTTTGCTGTGTAATGCTTCTCCTAAGCTTTGTTTCTGAAAGCAGGCCAAGTCCTATAGTTCTTCTCAAGTTAAACTATAAAATTATTACGTTTGCATTTTTCCAAGTCACAGCATGACTGATATTTTTATCCTTATGAACAGCATGTTAAATAGTCCATAAAACCTGTACCTGATGATCTTAAGCCCTTGCTTGGATGTAATCTCCTCTAGGCAAAACTTAATAAGCCCCAATAGATTTCAAAGCTTACAGCTCACTAGTGAAGTTGGATGAATGTCAGGTTTTATGATATTTCCACTGTAACTTCAGCTTAAGCTGCCAAAGAGATTATGGATACCATATGAATTTACAGCCAAAGTGACCAATACCTTTGAAGAAGACAAAATAAAGAAAAACATGCAGGAGAACCAGTGTTTCCCACCTTGTCTGCCTTGCTCTTTTAAAAAGAACGGATGGAATTACTCCATTTTGCGGCATAACCTATGCTTTTATATCAGCATAAAAAGAAACATGAACCCAGAGGGTCTCCAGGCAAGTACTGCCCAGTGACAGGTTGCTGTAAAGGTAAATGTCTTATTTTAATTTCAGCTGAGTATTAACAGCAGGCTATTTACGATCTCTTCCACTGTTGAAGAGCAAACATTTGTCTATTGAATCTGGGTGTTTCCAGTGTACTTTATTTATCTACTCACTCAGGGACATAGGGAAATATCTTTTCCATTTATTGAAAGTTTTGAAGATTTCAAATCTTTTCCAGTGAAAGCAAGAAAGAAAAAAAACCCAGGGGCACACACTTGAGATATAGAAGACTCAGTTTCGTGTCTCTGCTCTAACTTCCATCAGAGACATCATTCTGAATCTCCTATGTGCCGTATCAGTGACTGAGAAAAGATCACAGACAGTAACTATAGCAAAGGAGACCAAAATAGCTAGAACGCTTTGGATGCTCTTACCAGTTCAATGGCATCAAACGCTTTATTGCTGAAGTAGTTAGCCAGAAGCATACATGATTTTGTAGAAGTGTATCTTGGAGTTTTTCACAGGGCTTTTTACTTATCTACTTGTTCAGTACCAGCACAGGTAGCAACAATATGTTGCAATTAGCTGAATGCACAGGTAAGCTTGTAGTTAGCTTTCTCTGCCCTCACAGCATACTGGCTAAGACCATCTGGCTCATGGGATTTACTCTTGCTGTGTCACCTGCACTTGCAATAAGTAAACTTTTGTCAAGAGGAATTAGCAAAGAGTAATGGTCTTTGGGTCTTTATGTCACCAGATAACAGCCCACAGCAGCTGTAAGTCAGAGCAGGTTTTGCTGATTTTCTTTATGCTGATCATGGCAGCTGCATGGCCCAGGATCACAGGGAGACAAAGGCCATCAGCCAACAGAGCCACTGGTGAGAATCAAGTCCTAAATACATTTCTGGCTAAAAAATGTAATGGAAATGGAAAACACCTATTAAAGTGACACGAAGCTGGAAATTGCTACTGCACAGCTACTGCATTGTTTTTTCTCTAAATAAAAAGTGCAGGTTTGTTGTTGTTGCAGCACCAACCCTGTACTTTTTATTTAGAGAAAAAGCAATATCAAAGAAACTAGAAGCTCTTTCTATATATAAATCACCCTTTTTCCAATGGCAAGTGTGTAACAGCAGAACTACCCACCTGATATGGAATTAGCTGAGCACTACAAGCTGCTCCAAAATTTTCATATGCTCCAGAATAAACTCCAGAGTTTTTTTTCCAGTAAAGCAGCTGGAGCTCCTAAAATATTTTGCACTCTAGTGGTTAGGAAAAGACATTTAGTAAATTAAATCTCTCATTTGTGTGTTTAAAGAAAACAGTCAGAATATGTACATTGTACTCAAGTGTCACTACAGAAGAAGATGGTAGGTTAATTTTTTCTTTACAGTGTACTATTACCTTAAGTATACATAGCTTGATGAGGAATGTTTCTATTATTTGAATCATAAAAGCATTTAAAAATAATAAACACACTACAGTTATTTTACAGCTTTGAACTGAAGTGAAGGGTTGCTTAATATATAATCTACGTGCACAAACAGAACTGTGGAAAATGGAAGAACTACATGATTATTTGCAGTTTTCCAACAAGCAGAAGAAATGCAAAAGAGAGGTAGGTATAAAGAAGGAAAAGAAGGTAAAAAAGAAAGAATTCAAAGAACAATATCAAAGAATGCAAAATAATAACAGCAAAATGCTAATAAAACAACACAAAGAAAATTCATCAGTAGCAGAAAATACGGCCCAAACTCTCAAATCACAACTAATAATCACAACACATCACTTTCATCTAAACATTACATTGTTCATAATTCAGTCATATGTAAGCATAATCCTTAGTCATCAAAACTTTGGCCCCCAGACCATTAATTTAAATAAGATAATTTGCTGACTTACCTGCTTGCTGCATGCATATAATATACGTGGTAAACAAGCAGAGACAGTGCTGCAGCTTCCATTTCCAGTGGTAGCACCACATTTCACTTACATAAAACATCCTGTGGAAAAAAAAAAAAGTGAACAAGAATTCAGCGAGCTTTTACAACAAGACAAGAAAATGAGAAAATACTGTTGTTAGTCAAACTACTAACTAGCAGTAAATAAAGTAGCACTTGTAAATTATGGATGGCCCTACTGTTGCTTAAACAGAGGCAGAAGTCTCTACACTTGCTAAAAAGGGTCAGAAATTATGTTGTCTGGCTCTTAGCAGACAACAAAGAAGAAGACTGGTCAGCGCTGGGCTTCTAAGCAGATAGGTGTGGGTGGTATTTCAGTAAAAGAAACAAGCAGCCTGTGTGGTGACAGCCTGAAAAAGTTAAGGTGTAGGGGATATTTGTAAACTACAAAGTTTTGCTTTACCTATTCACATATACAAATCTATTTACGCTGTTTAATGTATATATAATACATACATACATATACTCACATACATAACTTGTAAGCATTGTAAGCATTGTACCCTCATTAAATACTTCCTAAGTTTTGTGCTGTCTCTTTTGTGGTATCTGAAGTACCCGTCTGAAGATGAAGGCATATTGTCAACTACCCCTGTACTTACAGAAAAGAGATCTACTACGCCTACAAGCTTACCTAAAATATTTTTCTGCAATATATTTTTATATATATATCATTAAAGAACACAAAATCTTCTCCCTGCATCCTCTTTTATTTGGGCTGAGCAGCATCACTTGGAAATAGAGATTATGGATGTCCCAGGCTCATGTCAATAAAACTATCTGTATCATATCACAAACACGTCTGCCATGTCTACCATAGCACTTGAGCTCTTTGAACCTTCTCCATCCAGGAGTGGGAGAAAAGTGGAGGTAACAAATCTGACTGTTGGTTGAGAGCAACAAACAGCTCTTTCTTCCCAGAGAAAAGATTTGTACAAGTAGTATGTGATGGTAGTGGCAGCTGGGAAGCACATCTTGGAGTGCTGGGAGTTTAACTGATTGTTCTTTGGCCTTGTAAGAAGCAGCCTTTGGTCTCACCTGTGCTATAGTCCCTCAGCAGCTCCAGAAGAGGGCTGGCAAACGGCTGCTTTCCCCCAAAGACCTCCACACGGCTGGCACGGGGGATACGTGCCGGTGTGTGTGGCGGGAGCAGCTCCCGGTACCACGGACAGAGCCTCCAGGAAAAGGGTTTCGGCGTGGAGGGAACACCTCCAGAGACGCCCTACACCTCAGCTGCCTCCGTCTTGGCTGTATGAGCGATCGGATTAAGCTCATGCACCCACTAACGTCTTGACTGGCATTCTCGACAGTGGCTACCTCAGCCACTGTGGCTTGGAGGAGAAATAGTGGAAAAAAAACACAGAAGATAAACTCCAAGCTGTCAACAACTTCTTCTGATTATGAGAGATGCTAAGGTCACGTACCACTGACATCAACAGAAGTCTGCGCATACCTCAATATCTATCCAATTCCAACACTCGGTTGTGTGATTAATGCATTCTGATGAGTCACAAAACTAACCTCCTTTGCACAATCCTTTGAAAATTATACTTAATACTGGGAGGAGAGCTGGACTTCACCATACATCTTACCATCCTTTTATGAAGGAAGAGCATTTTGTGCAACCAAATCTACACTTCATTGCTATGAAATTAGGTGTTACTCCATAGTTACTTCAGCTCATTGCAAGGCCTTCAGAATATTTTGTCTCATAAAATCCTTGTACATTATTGAAGTGGTAGCATTCCCATTTTACAGGGCTAGAAACTAAGGCCAGGAGATGTTAAGTTACTTGCGAGGTCACAGAAGAAAACAGTAAGCAGAAATACAAAAATCAGACTTTAGAATTCCAAGTCGGGATTTAACTACTAAAATAGTCATGCTGTCCATTTCAAGATTAAAGACCATCAAGACCCTTTACCTCCTGCCCTCCCACATCATTAAATTGAAACTTGAAGCTATTGTCATTTCTCATTAGGTTTTGTCCTGTGCTTTTACAAACCAAATATTTTGAATACATTTTTCCCTTCCAGCCACTTCCACTCTTCCTGTTTTCCCACATGCTTTTCTCATTTCCCTTCCCTTCATCCCTTTCTTTCCCAGTTGTCAGTTTTCACGAAGTTCTCAAATTCAACCTTCTCCCTCTTTCTAGGCCTTTTGCATTTTTGTTTTCATTTTCCCCTTCTTATCCTTTAATATCCTCTGCTACAATTCTCAGAAGGATTGATAATGCTCAGAGAAGTAATTTTTGATGCTCAGGTACTCTGATAAAGGAAAAAACCCAACATACTAACCTCTCCACTTCTGGAATTCAAAAGGAGGGTGAAGAAGTATCAGGTAAATTTCCCTTTGGATCCTGCAATATATATCTATATTTTTGGGGTGAAATTCATGATACACAGCACTTTGGAACTCTGTTACCTGAAACAGCTTTTCCTTCTGTATCCACTAGTTGCAACTGAGATCAGTAGAGGCTGCTGTGCTGTAAGTGCCAAAAGTCAGGAAAACCCCATGCAGGATTTTTAAACTTTTGAACCTATCTTCTCCTTCTGCTTCACCAAATTGCTTAAAGTTCCATGCATCATGTAAAGCTGAGTTTAGTTTCTCTGTGGGCAGCATATGCTATAATTTGTTATGCCAGTCTTTGCTCGGTATGCTAAGGAAAGATGGATGCATCTTCCTATTGCACTGTGTATGTCTGAATTTCGTTCTGGATGCTCAGAGAGCACTGGATATTTATTAATTCTTTCGTAAGCCCAAACTCCTTGCCTGCATCAAGATTTCCTTTCATAGACCAGTTAGGAGCATGGCTGTTCCCCAGTCCTCTATCTCCTTTCCTCTTTTCTCTGCCAGTATGGACTACTGCTCCATTCAGTCTTCAAGATGTCTCAAGATGGTGCATTTTCCCCTCATCTCTACTGCCTTGTGCTCAGTGGCACAGACTGTCACCTGCAGCTGAGATCACTCAAACCTCATAATGCAGCAATCTTTTATGCCAGCAGAAACAGCAAACTGAAGACATCTCAGTCAGGTGTTGTAAAGCTTAAAGTACGTCTGGCAGACACAAACTTCATTACATCCCTAACAAAGGCCTTATACAAAACGATGCTCCCTTGGTGCAAGAACCATGTCTTTCCATATTGCTTTACAACTTCAAGTACAGTCCTAGAGCCAAATTGATAGCAAGTGAGAAGCAGGCTGAAGGCTCTTTTTGTGATGGAGACAAATAGAGAACCCTAGCTACTTGCAATACCATGCTCACTGTGCTTTGGCATTTGGAGACGTCCTTAAGCATGGATTTCTTGGTTTCTATTGTTTGTATGTTCTGCCCCAATGCTGTTTCAGTGTACATTTTAATGAGTGAATTTATTATATAGCTCACTGCACAAAGATTTCAGTTGCATTATAAAAAACTCCCTGGTACTGACTTTTGGATCAGATATTTCCTGCATGTATTTTGAATCCGCTGTCGATTACTGAGTAGCTTTTCCCCATTTTTTTTTTTGTCTTCTTGGTCCTGTCTGGGAATAAAGCTTCACATGGGTCCGCCCTCAGTACTACTGCCTTTTTTTCCTCCCCTGTATCCCAGACTACAGCACAGACCTCTCTTAAACCCGGTGAGAAAAGATAAGCCTTTTCTGCCTGGCAGCATTTCAGAGACATTAAGTGTAAGAGAGAAGGTAAGTAATTCACCATGCCTCCCCATTTCTGTAATGGGGGAGGACATCTTGATACATTTACAATACTCCTCTGGGGAAATTTCATCAGTTATACCTAACTCTAATGGACAAGAATTGATTTGAACTTTCTACTTAGCACAGAGCTGTAAACAGCTTCACTCCAGGTTGCAGCAATGAACTGGTGTTTTGTAAAATTGAGAGAAATTTGAAAAACTTCTCCGTTTGTCTATTAAGTAAGCTAGCAGATGAATGATGCGGGGGTAAACTAACTTGTCTTTTGAATTTTAATAACAGAGAGAGCAATTATTAACCAAGATGATACATTTGTTTGTTCTAACATCTCCATTTTTGTCAGGGGTTGGCATTTCAGCTATTTCATCTACTTTCAGTTGAGATTTGTCAAATCAGGATACAGTTTGAGAAGATATTTTTATTGCTCTATTTCATGTCAGATGCTTATTTTTGTGTTTCTCGGTGCAAAAAGTCCAGGGAACTCTTTGTCCTGCTGTAGCCATTAGATAATATTTGCTAATGTCTGAAGTCTATAAAAAATATTATCTGAGGCTCTTGGGGTATTTTCCCCACCATCAAATTTTCTATTGGTTGGTACCTTAGGCTGTTTCGTTCCTGGGCATGAAAGCAAAGTTTCATCATTTTTGAAAATTTGGCATATACAGCATTATATCTTTGCCAAGGTTTGCAAAGTGAAAATACAGAGTTCTCCATAGCTCTGCTAGGGAGTAACTAAGCAGCTCCTGTTATCACATGCTGTATTTTTCTGTATTTTTTAATGCCTGTTGCATTAGAGATTATCTAGGAAGGTTGCAACTGGGGCAAATGATCACATCAGTAATCCATATTTTAAGATCCCTGTTTCCAACTTACTGATCATCATGGTGAGCTATGAAAACAGTTTTGTAAGGCATTAACAATTCTTTATGGATGATACCAAAAGTCACAGAGAACAGATAAACAAAGGGCCTGTGCTTTATGGGACTGTTTACGAAGGCCTGTAGTGACAGGATGAGGGACAATGGTTTTAAACTAGAGAAGGGTAGATTTAGATTGGATGTTAGAAACAAGTTCTTTGCCATGAGGGTGGTGGAGCACTGGAACAAGTTGTCCAGGGAGGCAGTTGAGGCCCCATCCCTGGAGATATTCAAGGTGAGGCTCAGTGAGGCTCTGAGTAACCGGATCTAGTTGAGGATGTCCCTGCTCACTGCAAAGGGGTTGTACTAGATGACCTTTAGAGGTCACTTCTGGCCCAAACCATTCTATGATTTCTGTGATTCTATATTAATGCTAAGGTTGGGAATCAGGCAAGCAGAAGCAAGAAAAGCCAAAACGCCGACCTTCCTAGTTCAGCCTTTTGTTCTTCTGAATGGCAGACGTCATTCTACAAGACTGTTTCTGCACTGTTTTCTTACACTGAGGTCAGAGAGAACTGTCTTTTTGGATCATAATCTGGGACTGGTCATGGAACAAGATACTGGCCTTGAAAACTTTGCTACAGGGACACAGTAAGTGCCTCTGAGACAGGCAGGGCAGAGGACGTCAGCTTTCAAAATCAAGCAGCTCTAGCTGCCACCACTGTCTTGACAACTTGAATGGGATCCCAACCTATTTTCAGTTGGTGTGAACACCAAGAGCCTAATCCTCACAGGCCTTTCTTATTTTGGTAGTCTTACTGACATCAGTGTCACTGTCCCCCTGAGCAGGATCAGGCCTTCTGTTTCCAATTTTTCTAGTTTGCAACAGATGACTGAAGATGTACTGAACTGAAATGGCAAAAGGCAAGATGGTCATGAGACTAATGCAACTTTAATACTCTGAACAACTTGAACGAATAATGAAAAACAGCCTATATGCCTTCAGAAAGTTGAGAACCACAGTACTGGATATGCTCTGGTATTTTAAGAGAAAAAAAGCTGTTAATTTCCTGCTGGTCCCTTGTTCAAGCCGACTTTTTGGCTGTCATCCAGCACCAATTTAAGGAGTTAGTAGCAAATATGAGGTGCAAGTCTAAATTTTACTCTCGTTTGTACTGTTACTACAAACATGGCAATAGGGAAACTGGACTACTGCCGTTAACAGGCTGTGTTATCTCCTTCAGTTTGTAAATAACTGATTAAATTGTGTATTTCCATATTACGAGGGTCAGGTGAACCAATGCTGAATGTGAATGTTTCTGCTTATTACTCTGGTGCTTTTGTTCTGTTGTAATTTTTTGTATAGTTCAGTTTAATTTGATTTTCTAACACGAGGCACGGCTGAATTTGTGTTTTCTAATGAGTTACTCTAAGGGACACATTTCTTGACCCAATACCTCAGTTTATCATCTTTCTTGAGACAAATTTGCAATTTGGGAATGGCAGAAGATGAAGAGAGAGAGGTGCGAGCACAAAGGATTTCATCTGAACACTTCACATTCCAGCACATTTCAGGGAGAAACTGCTAAAAGGAACTGGCTCTTCTAATACAGTCCTTATCGTGAAACCACAAAGACAGACTGGACTGAATTATTAACTTCTGTAGTGATAACATTTGCCCCATCTCTTCTATCCTCATAGCTATCCTAGGAAATGGATCTTGGATGCAATATGCAATGCTAGCTGCCAATTACTGCTTCACAGACCAGCACCTAGCTGGTAGCAGAAAGTGGCAGAACCACCTGCCATTCGGTGCTTCAGAAGGTGCAGAGACGACACTTGGGACCAGTTTGTTGGCCTGTTCAGGACAGGAGGCATTAGGCATTGAAGCACTCAGGCATGGAGGGATTCTTCCAAGCAAGTGGAAAGAGCCAGTGAAGACTAATCAGCCTACAAGAAATTGTTTACGGTTTTAACTACAGTGGTAAAAAAAAATACAGAATACTGAAAAAAGGTTTGCTAAATGCATTCGTAAGATGACCACTTGGTCTTTCCAAGTAATAGAGCAACCTTTCAATCTCCTTGTTTCTCCAGGTCAATTTAAGAACAGATTGCTTTTTTTTTTTTTTGGCTAGGAGCACAAATCTGTTCTTCTCAGTTCCCTGAATGCTCTAGGATTCATATGCAACATGAGCTTAGGTGACATGTCACTATTTAAAGTTTTTCTTTATTTTCCATACAGCCTCTGTGAAAGTGGTCTAAAGAGGATCTCAGCTGAAAACTTCAGAGTCTCCTCCAATATATACAATGATGACAAACAAAAAGAAATTCTTTACAATGTCACAATATTTCTATCCTTAAATCTTTCCTCTCTTCTTTCATAGTGGCCCTATCCATTCCCCCCCTCCCCCAACTCAAGCTTAAGTACAGAACCTTTGTCTTTCTATGGGTTTGCTCTTTGCTTTTTCAACCACTGTTGCATCATTTTTCCTGTAACTTTTATCTGAGATTTATAAACCTTCCTTACAGCTCTGCTTGGCCTAGACTTCTGCTTAGAGAAACGTATTTGTTTGGCTTGAAACAACCTCTTCTACCTTTTCCCATTTAGGCACACTCACCTTCCCTTCTTCCCTTGTGCTTTGCAATACCACATCTCCATGACTTCTCTGGTATGCTTAAGAAGCCTTTGTGAACCTTTCAATTTTGTCACCTGAACTTCACGGTCTTCCCTGAATTATCTTTTTTGTCTTCCCCCACTTCCTTCCTTTTCTTTAAGCTAAAGTAAAATGGGCTACAATTATGTATCTGTTCTGGTATTCAGCAGCACCAGAAGTGTTTCTGAAGCAATTCCTAAACATGCCAGTATGGCCTGGGCCAAAGAGCAATTCCTTAAAGACACGTTATAAAGGAAAAAACTTTCTATAATAAATGCTATTTGCAACACACCAGAACCGCTTGACTTCTTTCTTCCTTCTAGCCATTCACTAATGAAAATATTAATATTACTAATTTACCAAAATAAATAAATATCGGTGCAACTTCTAGTTTCTGGCAATATTCTCACTTATATTAAAGGAATGTACTGAAATGCAGTGTGGTGGATTTATTTTCATGAAAACAGGGTGGAAGACAATGGACCTAGTAAGACAAGATGCCAAGTTCATTATACACAACCTCTGAAAACCTATCTCTTCCCATTCCGTTTAAGAAATAAATTCTGCATTGAACTGGCTTAACTCAAGGTGCTATAAACTTTGGAATTCAAAACAGGCGATTACATTTTCAAATAATTCTTAGATAGAAAACAATCTTACATATGGTTCCTAATCAGGGACTGCAATATAATATTGCTAAAGCGAAGTATAATTTTTATTGCTCACCTCTCCAAAACTTTCCCCAGGTGACAGTCCACATATCTGATCCTGATATTTTTCACTTGTGATTCTGGATACCTGCAACAATTGTCTGGGAAATATTGCAGGGTCCCTTTACACAGGGTGAATTGGGTAAAGACTCAAGAGAAGTGGTGCCAATCCTTTATCCATCTGGTTTATGACTGTTCCAGATGGAAGGAAGCTATTAGAACACCACTCTTAACTCCCAGCAAAGGCGGAATATAGTCTCCAAATTAATGATTTACCATATGAGCGACCTAAGCTTCGTCAGAAGGCCAAGAAAGTACTTGGCCCACTCGGAAATGCTCAGATACGTATCGAAGTGGAAAAGACCAAATTAACAGTCCCTGAAGTCTGGTAGCGAAAGGAGCAAGGACAGCTTGACAATGCCTGACAAAAGCAGGTCGGAAGTCAGCCCTTCCACTCTTACGCAAGTTAAAAATGCAGGTCTTCTGCCCACTGCATATTTTAGGACAACTGTGTTCTCCTGCTGCAGAGTTTCCAATCCAGTAATGCAGGTGCCATCCAGCTTTGCTTAAAAAGGAGAAAAGCTACCAAAATTAATTACTTTGATTTCTTCAACGCCGATGAACTGTAACGGTGTGCAACTAGTGTGGACAACTGGTGCAATCAAGAAGCAAGGGAGGCAGAAGCTGGGGAGTGACCAGTGGGCCCCCAAGCTGCTGGGGCAGCTGAATGGCAGGGCAGGGCTCAGCACACAAAGGGACAGATGAACAGGAGGAACCAAAGCTTCGAGTGACACCTAAAGGCAGCTGGGATAATAGAGACCTTTAAAGAGGTCTTTGAAAGTGGAATGTGGAGCAGGGATAGCAGTGGGAAAGGAAAGGCATCACTGAGGATTTTTCTGTTCGTTAAGGGAAGTAAAATACAGCCCTCGCTCATTATGGAGGCAGGCAGCCTCGCCAAGCTGATACATCTCATCAGCCTATTAATAAAGCTCTGCTCGAATCTAGTTTCACAAGGCAACCCATCGGAGTCTGGGCTTCCAGCGCGTGGTAAAGACGCGGGGCTATGGAAAATCTCACCCTCTGGAGAGACCTGAGTGAGGCAGTCTTTTTCATTAATACCAAGTCTGCACAATGAATCAACAACAGATTCAATAAGGCCAGGAAGAGCAAAAATAGAGCTTCTGAACAAATAAAAGACATGTAATGAGATCAGAGTGAATTTAATGGGAACCTCTATTCCACTGTATAGACAAGGTCCCAGACATCCTCCTTCCTGGGTCTCAGAAGCTAAGCCAATAGACTTCAAGTTGCATCATTAAGTTCAAAATCAGACGAACTGTAATTGAAATAAAAGTCTTATTTTTGGCTTGTTGATCAAAATGGAGCTCAGATGTGCCAGAGGGCATGATTTTCATCAGGACCTCAATGCAATCCTTGATTTCCCAAGCACTGCACCTGCAATGAATCATGGGCTCAACTAGTAGCACATTAATACCCAGTTACCTGGTGTGCAGGTGGAAATAGAAAATGCAATATTTAAATGCTCTAAAAGCACCTGCCATTTATAATGAACACAATTCTTTCCAGGCACAAAATTGCATCTTAACACACATATGCCATTATTGAAAATCATGCCCGATGATTCTGAAATACTATATTCACATTTGTGCCTACATCCTGATAGCCTTTCATTTCCCCTCCCTCCAACAATTAGTCTAAAAGACCCTCTTCCTGAATAAGGAAGTTAGTAGAGTAGGCTCTCTATATCGTGATCACAGAAGATCCATTAACCTTGTGGGAGAGTATCACAAAGCACACATCAATCGAGAGCCAAACAGTGATCCTACGCCGTGACCTGTAGTCAAAGATCACTAGTCAAATCCACTAAAACCGGCATGTGGTCCCTCCTTTATATGTGATACAGCAGGTGATGGAGAATTGAGATAAATGAGAAATCTTGTTCTCATGGGTGAAGGGACAACCTGTCATCTGTCCAATTTTCCCCACACATGAGTAGGTAATAAATACAAATTAGCATCCATTGTCCTCAAGTCTCGAAGCTTGGCCTCTAACTTAGTGTCACACACAGATTCAGCAAATCCTGTGGGATACTCTGGTACCTAGGCAGAAGAGAAGATAATTTGGGGGTCTGGTGATCTGGGGCAGACAAATGAAAGAAATAAATGGCTTCTTCGTTTCACTTGTTTCCTGCAGAAGAAAGCATCTGCATCAAAATGAGTTTAAACATAAGGGAATACATTTTCAATGTGTTGCACAGGGATTTAGCCACATGACTCCCATTGATGTTTATGGGAAATGAGTGGCTAAATCCCCATGTAATAGGTTGAAATTTTAGCCCAAGGAGACTGACTGTGGAGGAACTCATCAAGGTCTTTGCTTACAAAAACTGTGAGTGTATCAACCATTTTCAAATACCATCTCTCTTTACTGGTGTATAATCAAGTGGACTACTTGAAAGGCACCGGTGAAATTACTGCTATTAAAAGGTCACTGGAAACCTTTAAACTGTTCTATTAGTGAGCGCATGAACAAGATCCGCAGGTTAAAGGGCATGTCAGAGGCTGACTTTTGTCTTGATCCTGTCACTTTCTACAAGCTGACGCCCTCCTGGAAGACAAAAATGAGCAGTTATTGAATGATTTAATGCTTCAGACTTCAGCAATAAAAGGTTCCTATCAGCATGGATGTCCTGCTATAAAACATATCAAGAAGAGCTTCTAACCATAGTTAGTCTCAGTAGGTTGCAGGCAAAGAAGGAAGATGCTAAATCCCTTGGCTTTTCTCCTGCCTTAAGGAGGATGGAGATAAGCGTCAGATTAAAGTGAGAGAATCTCTTCTGTTTTCCAATTACACAGATACAGACCTACCGCAAGCCAGAAAATTTTCAGTAGCCAAAATTTACAAACAAATTTGCTACATGAATATTAGAGGTTTAACCAGGAAATACAAGTCTAATTCTTTTCTCAACCACATGACAGTTACTTCTCAGGGTGAATTAGCAAAGGACTAGCCTACTTCTGATTACAATACATAGCTGGGGTGTCACTTTCTGTGAGACCCGCATCCCTTCTGCATCTATTCCAATGGAATTCGGCAGCCACTTCCTCTCCTTCCCTTCCTGCCCCTCCCCCACAGAGGGTGTTATGTGGCTAGTATGAACAAAAATGAAATGTTTTAACGTAGCAGAACATTAGGTTATAGTCTATCATCCTAGTGCAGGCTTAAAGAAAGTCCAGTTCAAGTGCGATGATTATAGAAAGCAGGTTCTTTACAGATGTGCAGCCAGCAAAAAGATTGTTGCATTTCTGTGATTTTTTGGATACAGCCCCTGAAAAACCCCCTTCCTGTAGAGGTTAGTATTCACGATTATTATATGGACTTCAGAAACCTCTGAAGGTCTGGATTACGGCAAAAGAAATTATTTTTTTTTACAATTATAAACATCAGTCAGTAGCATTTCATGAAGTTCCACCTATTTTTCTCTGGCCATCACACTACAATTTCAAAAGATAAACCCCAGTCCTCTGTGTTTCAACTCCAAAATACTGTATATGTGAAAATTATTCTGGCAGACTCTTCTGAAATCACAGGCTTCTGGGATGAGCAAATGGGTACAGTTTTCTTTTAACTGTTTTTTGAACCCCATGTGTTGAGAGAAAACAACAGAATGGAAATTGCTCATCAAAATGTTAACTTGTGGCACGGCAGAGCCCCAAAGCAGGTGTGTGGCATGCCGTTCCCTTCACTGACATGCCTACCACATGGCACCCAGTTCTGCCACCTCCATCCCTTCCTTTTGGAATCCCTCCTCCTGCAAACACTGAAATGTGGCTCGACACCGAGTCTAGCACAGAAGCAACGTGACCTTTCAGAGAACAGGTAGTTTGGGAAAACCTTTATCTAGGATAATCCATCACGGAATAATCCTTTGGGTTATCTGTAGCAACGACGGTTCTTCCAGACGGAACATAACTGTGTTTCAGCTAATACTTTTGCTATTAGGAGCGTCTCTAGCCAGAAAAATAATATGATCTTGCTAATTCAAGCTAACAGCTAGAACGCTGACCTATCACAAATAACTGAATTTTTCAAATTAACAAACACTTGAACAGACAATACAAAATATAAATAAATAAAGGATAAAGCATCACAGAGCATACGTTGTTCATTTATTTTGACAACTGCTTAGGTTTAATTTGTGAAAATACTTTATAGTGTACAAGTAAATGTGCTGTGATGAACTTTCTAAAAATAGTGAAGGCTTCACCATCTTTGGATGAATGTCTATCCCCGTAGATTGTAGCTGGAAATGAAAACTGCTGATGGAGAATTTACCATAAAAGATGACTGACTGAGATTTTCAGAGTAAATATGGGAGAAGAAATGTCCTTTTTGACTTGTTCTTTATTCTTCACATTGTTCTGTGCACCTGGACATCACAGATTGCAAGAAGCAAAAAACTCTTCCACATCTCCTGGATCCTTCTGCCCTCTGCTAAACCTTGGTGAAGGATCACTCAAATTTACCCAAAGTGTCTAATGACAAACACAGTATCATGTCCTGGTCTCTGGTATACACTTCCACTTGCCTTGTGTAGGGACTAGACAGATTTTCACAAGGGTCTCAATCTGATATACTGAATTTCAGATACCTGCACACAACCAGACTTCAGATAAAGAGATGGATTTGAAATAAAACTGCCCATGGGCCTAGAATAAAATTTCACTTGCTCCAAAATTCCACATTTCTAAAGGTACTACATGGAATTTAAGAAGTCACTTTTGAACTATAAGCTTAAAAGTATAAAATGTTTGTCTTCACAACCTTTCACCCCCCACAAAAAATGCAAGAAATTGTTGTTTTTCTAAGGCATAAAGACAAATGCTGTTTCATAAACTAGAGAGCAATACTTTTCTTCCAGCCACGTCTTTGTCTTTTTCTCCAACATAATACAATGAAAGCATGGGATATCTTCGTAATGATATCTGAAAAGAAGCTATCAAGCCTGTGCTATGTGGGTGTTTGTCTCAGGGTTTACTTATCTGTCACTCCCTTCCTGTGCAAAGCACTGAACTAACAGTTCACCAGTTTTGTTACTGAATTTGTTCAGCGTGGTCCAGAGATGCCAGAGATCACCCTGCTGCTCTCTTCTGGAAGAGCACATGGAAGTCCAAACACACTCCTCTGTAGTATCCAAGGGCCTCTGCATCCTCAGCTGGGGAATGCATCTTCCCTTTGTTTCCACTTTTATGCAACAGCATTTCCTCATGGGTCTACATTTCATTTTCCCAGCTAGAGAGAGAGTAAAATAATGACCCAAAATGGGGAACTTTTGAGGTTTCAGAACAGAATGAAATCTCCCCGTGAAAAGGTAATGGAACAAAGGAAGTTTAAGAAAATCCTAAATGAGTTACCAGACAGCAGAAGAGTCTGTGGACTACGGCAGCCCTTCTTTGGTGGTCCTAGTATATTTGCTAAATTCAAGTTTTCTTCTAGAAACACTGGTATGAACAACTACTGTTTCAGGTGGTGAAGAAGAGTTGCCATGATAAAGCACACACATGGTACTCTTTCCAAATATTCAAGAAAAAAAATGATCAGAGCAAAAATCCTCACAGATTCTGGTTCTTAAAGAAATGTGAACTCTCAACTATTTCGGCTGCTGAGCTCCAGCAGCTGCTGTTTATTCCTTTCACCCACAGAGTGAAAGCTGAAGAACAAAAGGCTGAGGACAGAGTACTGCGAGTGAGCTGGCGCGAGTCAAAGAACTACACTGAATGTAAATAGACTAGAGATGAAGAGGGAAATTGGTAGTACACCTTACATTGATGGCACATTTACTTATCACACTACATGGAGGACTGAATGGGCAACACCCATTGTCCAGGCTGGTCTGGAAAGAGGTGGAAGGCTTGACCAGAATGGTGGCACAAAGCTTTCCTAGCAAAATACAAGGCAGTAGTAACGATCATTACATTATTTATTACAGAGTGTAGTTTACTACTCAGGTGTGACATAGTATTCTGAGATGAAAAAGGGGCAGCTCTTGCTATGTGGACAGAATTGGTGGGATTTTCAGGCTTGCCATTTTTCTGTGGCCAGAGAGGTAAATAATTCACAGACATAGTTTGATGTCAGCCATGGGATGGCAAAGGGAGAACCAAGTCATAGCTCTGCGGATACTCAGTTGCTCCTCTGGCAGTCCAAGTCTTCCCTTTCTTCTCAGGATGGAATTTATTACCCTAGATCTGAGCTCTGACTTCATTCTTAGTGGCTGAATTTGTGTCCAAATGTCTCTTTTCCGTCTGCTTAGACTAGGTGGGGGGTATTGCCCTAGAGGATCATGCTGTTTGAGGACAATAAACAGCTCTAAAAATTCATTATTTTTCTTTAACCCCCACCTCCTCATTATCATTTTGCAGTGGTAAATACAAAGTGCAGATAAGCAGTGAAAACAGAAGACATGAAGTACCCGTGACAAAATACAGAAGCATTAAAGTGACGCTCCCTGACTTCTTTACTTGGAGCTGGTGAGCTGACATGCTAGAAATCATAAAATTGAAAGGCAAAAGTATTTTCAGCAAAGAAGCGATCTGATCCTTTTAAAAGATTATTCGTAGCCTACATTGCACTGAGAACCTAAGTCCGCAGGAGTTGTTGGGATACATGCTCTGTGGCTTTCGAGATGGATCCCAACCTCATCCTATCAGCTTAGCTGCAGTAAGAGCCATCTGATGCCCTGTGGTCTAACAGCATGACTTCTCAGGGTATGCAATGCAGATGAACCCATCCCTAAATTTGGTGGGCACAATCTTCTCGGTGCAAAGCTCACTCGTGCCCTCAGCATTATCGAGGCAAAGCTCAAGAATCTTTTCTTCCCTATGACTGTTTTAAGAGAGAGATGTGTCCTCAGAGGAAATGCTGGGGTGAAAAATGTCTGAGTATTATTCAACATTTTTCTGAAATTTTCCACTGCTGCTCTTATTCAGGATTAAGTTCTATTTTGTTTTGTTGTACCAACAAACAACAAATCCAATCCTGAAGCATTCAGTCTAAATCCACTGGAGTTTTATTGCACTACTACTTAAGTGGGAACAGACCTCAAATGCTACTTCTCCTTTTCTGAAAGCAGAAGACCTTAGCACTTGAGCTCAGAAGCTTGACCATTAATTGTTTGTATTGCAGAGCCTATGACATACTTAAGTAGCTGAGCACAACAATAAACACAATAGCCAGTTCATTAAATCATTCTTTGTTAAGACTTTCCAAAGCTTTGGGCTTAAGCCTCTTAAAATTGAAATCATTATGCTATTTTTTTTTAAACAAATGAGCAAACATAACTCACACAAAAGGGGGAAAGCACAACAGAGTCTTTGATGTATGCATCATCACTGTTATGTCCCTGAGATTAAACTATATGTCTAACACCACTAAGAGGTCTCAGCAGCACTTTCCAAGGAGAAGCTGAAATCAGGAAGGACTATAAAGTGCTGCTGTTGCTGTCACCTCTCCTGCAACAGCTTTCCTTGGCCTTTCGCATCACAAGAGAGGTTATCAATAAACTTTGTAGAGTGGCGTTTGCAGACCTTCTTGTGTCTCTAGGATCCCGTCAAAACCTTGACTGCCAAGCTCTAAAAGATGACTGGAGATGACAAAAGGTGGAAGTATGAAGAGAGCTTACGCTGCCTTGCTTGTTCTTTTAACATCATGGGCTAATATGATTAACTTTAAAAAATGGAGTCAAACTATTCACAGTCTTGCAGGTATTAGGCAGGCATTTTACACAAGGCTATTTATCTAAGGCTAAAATGTCTTAGGAAAATGCTACTACTCACCCTTTCTTTTACCACAGAGTTCTGGCTGCCTACAGCTCGCTTTTCCTCTCTGTGCCAACATTGCAGCCACACCACAAAAGAACTCTGTTTCTCTTTCTCCTTAAAACAATCCTGCACCTTTTCTCACGTCATATGTCACAGGCAGAATCGCTACCTATTCCTTCCTCTGAATACCTTTAGTATGTGAATTCACACACTATTAGCACGAGAACACATTCTAAGGAAAGCAGAAGAGATACGCAGAGCTGAGCAAAAGACTTAAAAGAAAGAAATGCCATCTTTGCCCCCCACTGTTACTACTATCTGCTTTTTCCCTTCCCTCAGCTATCTTGATTATGATGTTCGGTGTTATGGTCACGCTGGACTATGAGCCAGCTTCTGGGGGGTGCCAAGTGCTCCCTGCTCCTGATCAGGTTCATGAAAGCTGCCAGCACTCGGTTTGCTTTCTGGAGTTCTCCCCTAGACTATAAGAGTTTAGGGCTGGGGAGTGTTGCTTATGAGCTTGTGAAGTGACATGTTCCTCTTTGGGAATAACAAAGACAAACAATAACGGATATGTTCAACATCCTGTTCTATCAGATCATTAAATAGCTTTCTTGCAGTTTTTACCGTTTCTTATAATTAATGCCACTATGAATTTTAAGACAAAGCTCACGCTGTTATGGAAATTATGGAAACCTGGCTTGGCAGAGGATTCCTGCTCTGTGGCATACAAGTCTCCAATGCAGTTCTTCCTGAGAAGAGGAAGATGAAGATAAGCAGTGGTAGGGTGGCTGGGTTTGTAAGATACCTCAGCCTGAGCAGAGGGCTTGCAAACTACCTGCCTAGGACAGTTGTGGCCCCAGATCTAAGACTAGGCTTGCCTTTCTGTGCAGACACAAAGCACATACAGCTTTAAAAAAAAAAAAAAAAAAAAGGCATAAATGAATTGAGAGTTAAAAACTACTAGAGAATACTCCCTGGGATTATCTGTACTATCAAGACAGGAAAACTTTGCAGATGCTACTGTCTCTCTAGAGGAATAAATGCTTGCATTTTAATATTCTCAGCAGCTGGTTCCTGTTGAATGCCATCAGGATGATTCAGCCACCCACCAGGAACACCAGTAGCAAGTGCACACACAGAAATCTGCAAAACTTTCTGCTCCCCATGCCAATGCTGTTACTCTGGCAGAGTCTGATCTGTATTAGCCATTCTTCATTGCTACCAGTAGCAGGTTTAAGTTCACCTCAGGATGATGAAAGAAAACAACTAGTCCCTGGTGCAGCCCTAATCAATCCATCTGTCTGCCTCCTATCATTTGTGCTTCCCACAATCCACATCCTTAGCAGCTTACTCTGTGGTTACCTCACTCACCTTCAGCCTCACCACAAGTAAAATTTCTCTCCTGCGAGCTCATCTCTTCAGAGTTATGGTTCAGTCAGTCTGATGTCCTTCCCCTTACCGTGGTCAACATGTGATGAAAGGGACATCACTTTATAACACAGTCAGTTTCCACATGAGAGTCAAATGCAATAGATTACTTCCTCACCACAGCTGATGATCAATTTATGTCTGAAAACTATGAGGTCTGCTATCTCTCCCCATTTCTTAAAAATCAACCTCAGTGACGTTCCATCTGTGGTCTATGGACCACTTCCAGGTGTTTTATGGAGGTGCATCTGCCTAGCAGCAATAATGAAGCATTTACTTTTCCTCAAGCAGCAATGCTTCCTGACAGTTGCTGACTGGGTCAAATCTCTCAAGGTTTCCTCTAATCCTACTGGGATAAATTTCTGCCTCTCTTTTGACTGGCATTTCTTGGAAGTAGACTAAACTGTGATACCAGTCTGCAAAACCCTACCTGGAAATGATAGAAACTACAGAAGACAGAACTAAACAGCATCGTCATTCAGAGAGATTGGGGGAACCCTAACTATAGTAGGGAAAGAATCCTTCAATTCTAATTCACGTGATGACTGACAGCCAGAGAGTGAAAATAAACAGCTCAAATGCAAAATGGTGGGAATGTAACAAAGCAGCTGCACCCAGTAATACCCGCTTAGGTTTTCCTGCTTAATACTACTGCCATTTCATTAGGCTCGATACGAAAGGTGCTACAGGTGGACAGCAATGCAGTATCAACATCTATTCTAAAATTATGGGGTTTCATTTCATCATCACAGAGCATCCTAATTTCACCATTAACCAATGTTTTGGAAAAAAAAAAAAGCATACTTTCAACATGGAGATAAATGTTACCTCAAACTAAGCCAGCAGCAAAGTCCTTTCAATGGGAACAAACCCAAATACTGGTGCTATTCTTATAGGTAACTCCTCAAGTAATATCTCAAACAGATGAAATAAATCTAGGTTTATTACCTGTGCCAAGTTGTCCTAATGTGGAAAACAAGCCAAAACAGGGAAGTCAGGGATTGTGCATTGAGTAAGTGACAGAAATATTATGAACACAAGTGTTCTCATGTCAGATCCCTGATGTACCCATACAGCTTGTGACACCTACTGCTGACTGCAGTGATACTCATCTTGATTAGAAGTGATGCTATCATATTCCTTACTTGTTTCGCAAAGAATATCTTCAAGAAGCTGTGTCACTTCCAGAATCCAGAGTGGTCCCTACCATGATCTCACCTTAAATCAACAAAGTTATGGAGCCACCACTTCCTCATTCTAATGAGTGGAAACCATTAAGTGCCATTCAGTCAGACAGGAGTCTGCATGAATATGGAAAAGAGAGGCAGGAGGGCAGAATAAAGTGAGAGAACAATATTTTATGATGAATTAAAAAGGGAAAAAAAAAGAAAATGAAAGATTTTAACTGCTTTCACAGTTTTTTGGTATTTCATCTCATGTAAAAAAAAGAATTACAATTCACAGAAATTCAAATCACTGAAAAACACGGAATTATTTTTAATTAAACAATAAAACCAGTGGTTTGCCGTTTTCTACCTTGAAAAAAAAGAATGAGAGGAAGGGGAAAGAGAACATTTTTATTTCTTTTACTTTTTTTTTTTTTCCAATCAGTAATGAGGTCTTCTTGACCAAATCTTCCAGTAAGCTATCTCATTGGATACGATGTGGCAACAAGGATCTGTTATCCATTGTGGTTTCAGGGCCGAGAATGGATTGGATTGTCTTCTCTGTTATTTTAGCCCCAAAGTATATTTTAAATAGCCTTAAAGAGAATGAAAATTCTTCTCATACCAGCAACAGGGAGAAATGGCTTTAAAAATGACTTTCATGTTTCCAACAGTTTTTGCTTTTTTCTCCTTCCGAGTAATTTTTTTTCCTTTGCTTGTACAAATGCAATGGGATGGACTTGGTTGAAAGATGTCAGAATATGACACTTGGTGATTCATCAATCAACAAGAATACCCAGAAACATATTTCTAGTAAGCAATGAGTGTGATGGAGTTTACTTCCACACTCTTCATTCAAATTGCAGACAGGTCAGCCATACAAAGCCAGTTTGAAGGTCTGGTGCTTTTTTTGCATCTTCTTAAAAGGATGTATCTTCTTAAAAGCTAGTCTGGCTGGCCCAGACTGGCACCATTTCGGTGCCTGGCCTACAGTGGCAACTTAGAAATTAGCTTTTATCTCACTCTACTTTCCCAGACCGGTTAGGACTAGGCATCTATTTTGAAAAGAAAGTCAAAGTCCTTTAGAAAAATGTTTTTACTTTCTTAATAGGAACCAACTAGAATTTTACCTTGGCCCAGGGTTTTTATCAAGATTGAAGAGGAGAACCCTAAGACCTTCAAAGTGCGAAGAACTCATTACACTCACACTCGGTGCTCTTGTAGCATCAGTGACAAGCATTATCAGAGTTATTTCACAGGTGAAGGAAGACAGGAGAGAAATGATACAACATCTGAGGTGAAGATGCAAGAATCTTTCATACTGAACTGTGTGAAACTCAAAGATAAAGGCAACTTTGCCACTCGCACCTAATGATTTTGTAGTGTTTTACAGGCCATACTGATTCCATCTTCTCAGTTGCCCCTGAGACAGGAAACCACTGGCCAGCTCTGGAGTTGTCTGGAGTAATTTGAAGCCAAGGGGTTAAGTGACCAGTCCCAAGCTGCACTGTGAGTGGGCAGGGGGGTGAGGAACATGTCCAAATCAAGACATCCCAGCCACCAGAGTAAAGAGAAGTACCACACCAGAGAGGGCTGGAAGAGAAACAAATTGAGAAAACTAACAGTACACTTACCCTAAGAAGGTTTTACCAACTTCTTTGTTCTTTTGTTGGTAGGAAAAAAAAAAAAAAAGCAAAAGCTATGTGTGTCAGAAGAGCTTTCCCTCGCCTAATTAGGCCTCCCTTTCGTTATGCTCTGAACATTGCAGTTTTAATCCTGAGCACAGAGGGGCCTTGGGCAAAAAATTTGGCCAGCCTTTTTCACAAAGTCTGAATGTGTTTAGGGCTTTCAAAACTGTACCAGTGCCTCTCTAACTTTAAGATTAAGCAGTACATTTTCAAAGCCATAATGAGCTAAACCTGCTAGCCTCCTGTGAGATAGAAAACTACCCACTGCTTGAGAATCTACTCCATAGTACCGAAAGTGAATTACTGCTACTTTTTGTTACATTCTTAACATAATCTGATATTTCGCCATTTGTCTTGACCTTATTGACCACTGCAGACTACATATTTGTTTCTCTTTTCTGTTCTTTAATAGCTTTACAATGCTTCTCTTTTCACACTACTTTGTGTCTGTTCTCAAGACCTTTTCTCTTATATTCCCACCTCTTTCCCTCTTTATAAGTGGATCTTCACCTTCACCCACAGAATTCTTTTATTTCTGCCTCATCTACTCAGGAAAAAAACCCAACACTGCATACTGCTTCTCTTCTCTATTCACTCATTTCTTCTGCCATTAGTAATTCCTCACATCTCACTTCAAATTCCACTACTCACCTTACCATACCTTCAAACTCTACTCTGGGTGTCAAAAATTGCCATCAATCAGCCAGACCAGCAAAGTTTATTAATACCAAACATGGGGAAAAGATTTCTGACAGCAGAGGGCTCCTTAATACATCAGACGAAGGAATAGCTGAAGTTAGTCAAATTCAGATTCCAAAGAAGCGAAATGGACTTAAAAATCTCCAGAATATTTGTCTTAAATATGTGGTCATTCTCTTACTTAAATACTTTATGATTAGCTGTCTTTCTGAAAGATATGTTCTAGCTCACTGGAAGATGAGAGCTTTAAGAAATTCAGTAGGCTTTACCACATGAAAGAAACTAGATAGGGCTATCAGAAGGGCCCTTGCTGCTTGACCATCTTCAGAGACACACCAGCGTCCAATCTGGCTCTGATTCTGCTTGGCAGTCTCCCCTGTTGTTCCACCTGCTCGTGGATGATGTATAGTTTGGGACAAGTCCTTCCCTCTTCAGCTACAGGGATATCTCTCCATGTCTGTGGGGGTTACCTGTTCCCAAGACAGGGCTTCACAGCTGCCTTAAAAATGATGATTGTGAGGATCTAAAAGAATGTATTCCCCTACCACCTGTCTGTACACAGCGAGAAAACCAGCAACTTTTACTTTTTAAGAGCCTTTTCTCATTTAACAGCTCCAGTCCCTGCCCCAGCTTCTGATCAGGGTTCTTTTCCAGACTGCTTCCAATAAAACTGACCTACTTCTCTCTGGCTTACTGAGGTCCCTAGAAGCATCACTAAGAGCTCAGACTTAATACATTTTTTCTACTGCACATTCGAAGGACTTTTAGCAGCCACAGAGCTGTTAGGCCCAAGACATATGAAGTTATCAATGACTCAATTTACATTAAATTACCACTTGGAAATGTATCTTCTTAATCATATCTATGAGAATATACAGTCATGTCTTAACTACAGTACAACTGACAGATATAGAGCCAACCAGCATCAAATACGTGGACTTTTCCAGGTCTGTTTAAATTCAGTCTAAACTGTGGGTTTATGGCATTGCAAAAATTTACTGAAAAAACATGAGTTAATATTTGTCCAGTGCTTTCACATGAGAAGTGCTGTTACTGTTGTCAAAAAGTCTACTGTGGGCTTAAGTAGCTGTGAGAATGCAAAACAGTTTAAAATGTGAATAGCTTTCGTAATAGCAAGTAGGCAATAGAACAGATGGCGACTCACGTGAAAGATACACCACATCTTAATAACAATAACTTACATTCAGAGGGGTGGCATTTCCGAGCCGTTCAGAGCATGGGACTGGGATCCAGGCTTCCCAGGTTATCATCCTAGCTCTGCCACTGACTCACTATGTGACTTTAGAAAACACACTCAAAAAACTCTATGCCTCAGTTTCCTCATCTGCAAAATGGAGATAGTTCTTGCAAACAGCTGAGGGGAAGAGGCCCAAGCTGTCAGTCTTTACAATATGAATTTTGAGATGAAGGTATGGAAGAGCAGTGCTTGCTGGTGCCATCATTCAGCCATTGATCAAATTGCAAAGTGGTTACTTTGCTCAACGCTGAGCTAATACAGCCATCCCTGGAGTGCAAGGTAGCAGCTGCTGAACTATGCTCTATACCCTTATGGTATGGTTCAGGCCAGGAAGTGAATATTGCCCTGAGCAACTGACACTTCAGAGGGAATTCAAGGAGGCCAAATACAATTACCTTCATTGAAATGTAGCCAGGACATTATGCAATCTTTAACAGCGATCTGAATCTCTATTTTACATCTCTGACAAAAGGGAGGACCTACAGGTCTCCATGTTTCTGTCATCATTAGTTGACACATTACTTCGTTTTGATCAGAAAGAAGATTGCTTCTCAGGGGCTGACTGCTTTGTGCAGCTCTACAGAGTTCCACAAAGGTCTTCCAAGCAAGCACCAGAACAGTCTTACACTGTCTGACATGAATATAATACAAAATGCACAGGCTGCAAATAAATGTTGCCCTTTGCTTTCCACTATATATAAAGTATTTTTTCTTTTCTGTCTGAGGGATGGGTTGAATTTTTAACTGCATGAGTAGCAGAGACTACTCACAGAGGGTTCATTTTTGCCATGCTTGCCAGTCAAGAGATTTCCTGTGGAATTTGGTGAAAATTTCATGAAAATAGATGTTAGAGAATTGGACCACGAAAAACTGGTTACAGGGAGGAGGATTCCTTGCAGGGTACACCCTGGAACTTCATCAACACGCAGGCAATGGTACAAACTAAAGCTCAAAACCAACTTGCTGGCTTGTCTCATTAGTGGGGAAGGCTGCCTCAGATCAGCTCTGGTTTGCTCTCTCTAGTTGTATAGGGTTACCGTGGCACTGATAATTTTCTGTGGCTTCTGAAGATTGTGGGATAAATTTCAACAAGCCAAAAGAAAAGTTGCAAATAAAAAATATACATATATATATAAAGAACAGCTGATCTCACTGAAGAAGACTCTGGCATCTTCCTACACAGAGTTTTCACTGGTATTTCCTGATTGTCCAGCCAAAGAAATCATCACTAAACCCTTTTTTTTCTGGGAGGAGGAAACAGAAATCATTTCTCACGCTAGCTCTCTAGACTTTATGGGATATCTAGTTGAGATTAACAGGTCAAAGAGTTTTAGGGGTCCTATTCCGAGGACTGCCTAAAGAATATTCTATGTAACTAACTTAGCTGCTCTCCAGATGGTCAAAAATGAAAAGGCCATCTGAGCAAAAATAAAGTTTTGGAAAGTGCCATGCAAAATTTTACCCAAAGGATGTAGATTCTTCTTGTGCTGGCTTCAGTGGAAATAGAATTACTCTGATTTATTATTATTTTTTTTTTTTTAAATCTTAAGTTCATACACAGAAATGTCTGGAAATTCCATGTTGCTATTTTCAAAAGTGATGAGCTCAAATCACAAAATCTGGATCTGGACGCCTAACAGTGCCAGAAGTTCAGGAGAGTTTGGACCGACAAGGCTGGCTCAGGCAAATGTTGAGTGTTTTCCCAGGATTTTTTGAAGGCCAATACAAGGGTTTCAAAAAGGAGAGAGGCATGTGCAACATGGCAGAGTTACAAAAAAACATTGCTTGGAATTTCCTGGGTTTTGTGAGATTAAAATTGTAAGTCTAATTAGTTTAAGGAAATTAGCTCTTTATAATTTTCATTTTGTATTGAAGAAACACGAAAAATTAAAAATAGAATGAGAATGGAAAAATTAATGGGTTTCAGTAATTAGTTAATCAGAAAATGCTCCTGTCTTAGTGTGACTGCCCAACACACATTAAAAAAGAAAAAAAAAAGAAAAAAAAGAAAAGAAAAAAGTAACCATGACTTTCTTCATACTTTCCAAAATAATATAAGCTTCACCTCTTAGCTTGGAACAACTACTTGACATTTCAACGTAGCTCATATTTTAGTGGTAAGCCACTGAAATTGATGTTTAGGTTGAAATACCATCTCACCATAACATTAATAGAGACATGGAATAAATACAAGCACCCTGGCACAAATAAACCTACTGGCCTCCTACTGGTCCCATCACATTCACATGAGTTGCAAGCACTAACCAAAAGTTAAATGGAAGGGAAACTTCTTCTCAGAGCAGACCTTTTCACCAAGTGCTGAACTGGGGATCTCTGACATCTGAAAGCAGCAGGACAACTTATTATACTGTAAGAAAATGCATTTCTCTTGACAGTGGTGATCCAGTCTGAGGCCCCACAAGCCACACACTGGTGCACTAAAGAGACATGTGTTAGACAAGCTGTTTTGTCCCTTGGCTATCACCCTCCCGAGTGCTGAACAGATCCGGATTGGGCTGGCTTAGAAAAAAAGTCAGATGAAAGCAGTGAAGTTAAGCCAAGTCAAAACACAACTTTGGTGCAATTCCACCGAGTCCAAGTTATGCTAACAAAACTTCAGCAGCAACAAGCCTGGCCATCTCTGCCCAGCCCAGAGCCACACTCTCAGATGTGAGCTGCAGCACTTGGCTTTCAGCTTTCCATAGCTCTTCGCGATATTTATTTCATGAGGTAGCTAAATATGTATTTTATCATTATTCAAATTTATAATAACTTTGAAATAGAATGATCTGTTCTGCAGAGATGAAGTCAAAGAAGTTGGAGGAGAATGTTTTTTCCTTTAAATAAAGATGCTGAACAACAATCCACTGAAATGGCAAAAACCTGAAAGAAGCCCTCTACCCTGCACTTACATAGCTCTTAAACTTCAGTCATACCATTGAGCTGTCTGCTGATTGTCAAGTCAACTGAATTCACAGGCGGCTACCAGAACAAGCTCACTAATAAATACCCACAGCTAGGACTGCTCAGAGCACCAGAGCGTGCGCAGAGTAACAGGGAACATCATGTATCATGCATGAACAGCACGCAATTTTTTAAATGTTCATAGCACTTATTTCAAAACCAAATTTCTTCCAACAAAGTCTGTAATTCCTTCCTCAGGACCATGAATGTGTCTAAGCATGAAACGTTAAAGCAAGGTTGGTTTCAAGCTGCTAGAGGAAGAAAGAAAAGGAAAGAAGCCTCAAAATGTTGTCTCCGGTCAAAGAGTCTCTTACTCCTCATTGAGACGGCTAGCAAAAACTAAACAGAAAGAATCGGTCTGCTATTGAGAGTCAAGAAGAGATGCTGTTAATTTTCTGAAGGAACTGAGGCATATACAAATAATGTTTCGACTGCAGAAGTTAACTCAGCTCTATCACCTTCACTACAGCGAGTGCACCCTGCGTGCTCCAGAGGGATGCTGTGCTGTGCAAGGATGCTTTCTGGGATGTCCCCTTTCCAACAGTGATTCCAAGGGATCACCCTAAATCCTGATATTCTATCTCTGCTTTTTGTTAACCCTTTCTCAGGAAAACCTGCACTGACTTCAGTGGGAAGGTGTCTCAGTTAGAAATAAGAAACACCACCACCTAGCAGGGAGACCTTGATGTGGTTCCGTATACCTACAGTATGGCTGAAATACAGTTGTTTCTGGATTCATAACAAATAAACCTCTAGTCTGTGTTTGCCACGCTTACAAGACTGCTTTTGTACACTGGCCTAAGTATACACCAGAGAGGAAATGCTCAAACTTACAGATCTTCAGCTACACTAATAGGAATATCAGCACAAAATGTATATAAAACACGTACACAATATACGCCTGTACTTTCCCCTGAAGCGTGGCGATCAGCCCGCGCACAGCCAGCTGCTGAACAGTGCAAGTTGGTGGAAGGACTGGCTGGCTAAAGCATCTACCTCTGACAGAAAGTGTCAGTAACTGCTTTGTGTCTCTACAGTGCAAACAGAATTTCAGCTTTGATGATCCTACCAAATTCAGATTTAAAACCCACCGTATTCCGCAAAAATACAGCAGCAATTACAGAGGGAGCAAAGTTGTGTAAAAAGCCCATTTTCTTGTTTGCTTGCCAAAGTATATTACAATTCAGGTTGCACAAAACTGAAGCAAACGAACAAAAAACCAGTTTAAATTCCTCCCCAAAAAACTAAATTTCCCCCCATTAAACCCTCTTCTTTGGAATACTTTTAGGAATTCCTGCCCCCTTTTCCTTTAAAATTCAAATGCTTAACAATTGTCAAAATAAATCCTTAGTTCAAAAACAGAAATGAAAACATTGCACAGGAAAGTATCAAAACAAAACATTACCTTTCTCTTGGAAAGACAGACCTTTTTTCTTGCAGCAATTTAATACATGTGATAGCAATTCCTTTTTTTCTGTTGGTGTGACTTTGCATTTTCAGGCAAAAAAGTTTTGCAGCAGCGTTTATCTAAATAATATATAGCTAAAGACAGCACAAAGAGGGAAAAAAGTCATCTCCCTTAACTAAAATGTGACTTAGTATCAGAAATACTGCTGCCATAAGGCTACTTGGCTATACACCTCCAAATGCTAGCTGCTGACTGTCTCCCTCCATCCTATTATTAGTCACCAGAGTTCTGGTACAGGAAACTTATGGGTGGCGTACACAAAGCACGTCTAATTCTACCTCGCACTTCATACTCTATTGCTTCAGCACAACGTGTCATTTAACTTCCCCCGTTTGCTCACCTAAATGCAGAAAAGCTCAGCATAAGGATCGCTACCTGGCAGCTTTTCAAACTTGCTGTGGAGAAGGTGCCCAAATGAAATAAATAAATAAATAAACAGAGGAAAGTTTATGAAAGTGAAAGGAACGGCGCGGAGTGGCAGGAGCGGCAGCAGGCAGCTCTGTACTCCTCCTCAGGCTGACACAGGTGTATCCTAACCTCACTCACTCAGGCAAGAGGGACAGAGGGACATACATGAGGGCATACGGACACACCAGGAAGTGCCAGAAAGAGCGAAGAAGGAGGTGAAAGAGAGAAATAAAACCCAAAGGTGTTATTTATTTTTACAACTTGACAATGAACTTCAATTTTGGCAAAGGATTAAAAACAGCCCTGGGAAATGATTAAGTTTTTTTTTTTTTCTTTTTCTTTTCTCTAAAGCTTCCACACAAAAAGAGAGATTATAAAAAGGATACGCTCACACGGGCACACATAAAATAGGGGGGGTACCGGGGGGGAAGGAAATGAAAGGAAAAGAAAACAAACAGCCTCCTAACAGGCCCATACTGCTAACGGGAGGCCAAATAAAGAGTCATATGATATCTGATAGTGCAGGACACGTCGCCAGGAGCTGGAGCGGATTGCCTGCAGGAAGAAAGGGCCAGTGTGTTACTGCTCAAAGAGCTTTTCTTTCCTCTTTTTAAATTTTTTTTCCCCCTCTCTCTCTTTTCTCCCATACTGTGAATGTGCTACTCTCAGGTCAGGTCCACAGAGACTCCAAAAGACAGATATCGTCTTTCTCCTTACTTCGGGAAGCAGTGACAGCCACTGGAAGATGCCTTCTAGTTGAGATTGAGGGGGGCTAAATCTAGGTTTCAGCTCTGCTATGTCCTCCCTCTTCTGTCACCATCTCCACGGTTGCAGACACAAAATGCTCACAAAAGCATGTTAGATTTAAAAAAAAAAATAAAGGGGATGGTGGGGGGGAGAAGAAAAAAGATTCTGGCAGAAAATAAATGAGATGGGTTATCCTATGGAAAACTTCAAAGGCCAAGTCCCATTTCTGTGCTCTTTTGTTTACTTTTCCTGTGATTTTTTTTTTTTTTTTCCTATTTGGAGAGTGAGAGAGCGAGAGGGGAAAGTCACAGAAAACATTCAACCATGAAAAACATCAGGAGTTGGGAAAACTCTCCAAAAGAACAAGGAAAGCAATATTTTAAATAAAAGAAAGGCTTTTGTAATTTGCCAAAAGTTCCTCTGTTCAGTATGTTTGCCAACAAAATGAACAGCTCTTTTTGGTGGTCCATCCCGTTCCATCAAGGATTTGACTTTAAACTGGGAAGCCCGCAAAGTATTTCCGACTCAACACCACTATTGCTGTTACTCATGGAAATGCAGAGCACCTGGGTTATCTGCAGCAAAGGTACCTGGCTGGAACTGGCAGGGTTTAATCAGCCCAGGGGCTCAGAAGGCTTCACCAGTTTGACCTGCCTTGTTTAGCAGGAAT
>JAAGNO010009128.1:0-15384 GCA_033439905.1 Ceryle rudis | reverse complement strand
CTCCAGCACCTCAATATCCTTCTTGAAGTGAGGGACCCAGAACTGCACACAGTACTCGAGGTGAGGCCTCACCAGTGCTGAGTACAGGGGAAGAATTACATTCCTAGTCCTGCTGGCCACACTATTCCTGATACAAGCCAACATGCCATTGTCCTTCAGTGCCACGTGGGCACACTGCTGACTCATGTTCAGCTGGCTGTCAGACAGTACTCCCAGGTCCCTCTCTGACAAGCCACTCTCTAGCCACTTATCCCTCAGTCTGCAGCGCTGCAGGGGGTTACTACGGCCAAAGTGTAGGACCCTACACTTGTTCTTGTTAAACCTCATATTATTGGCCTCAGCCCATTGACCCAGCCTGTCCAGGTCCCTCTGCAGCATCTCCTGACCCGCCAGCAGATCAACACTTGCCCCTAGCTTAGTGTCGTCCACAAATTTACTAATGGTAGACTCGATCCCCTCATCCAGGTCATCAGTAAAGATGTTGAATAGAACTGGGCTCAGTACTGATCCCTGGGGGACACCACTGGTCACCTGACACCAACTGGATGCGGCACCATTCACAGTCACTCTCTGTGCCCGGTTGTCCAGCCAGTTTTTAACCCAGCAAAGGGTGTACCTGTCCAAGCCATGGGCTGCCAGCTTTTCCAGGAGGATGCTGTGGGAGACTTTGTCGAAGGCTTTGCTGAAGTCTAGGTAGACCATGTCAACAGCCTTCCCCTCACCTACCAGATGGGTTGCTCAGTCATAGAATGAAATCAATTCATTAGGCAGAACTTTCCTTTCCTAAACCCATGTTGGCTGCGCCTGAGCCCCTGGTTGTCTTGTACATGCCACTGGATGGCACTCAGGATGATCTGCTCCATAACCTTGCCAGCCACCGAGGTCAGGCTGACAAGGCCTATAGTTTTCTGGATCCTCCTTCTGGCCCTTGTTGTGAATGGGCACCTCTGATACTATCCATTACTGATCTTTCAGGTGGGTAGTGAGGAAATCACCACACAAAGTCTGAGGGGAATCAAGAATGGTTTTAGGGCATTGGTGAGACTAATCCAGAACTTGGGAGCCCAAGTAATCTTCTCGTCCATCCTGCCAGGCACACAAAATGATGAGGGAAGAAACTGGAGAATCTCAGAGTTTAGTACTTGTCTCCAGGGTTGGTGCCACCGACAGAACTTTGGGTTCTTTGACAATGGCTCAGCATACATGACACCAAGTCTGCTGGCAGGAGATGGGGTACACTTGTCTAAGCACAGGAAAAGGATCTTGCAGGAGTTAACAGTCCTCATTGTGAGGGCTTTAAACTAGAATCTAAGGGGGAGGGGGACAAACCTGGGATTGCTAAAGATGAGACTGAGGTGGACATACCAGTGTTTAAGGCGATATCTGTGTCTTTGATCAAGTGCAGCAATGTACTGTTGTGGCCATGAAGGTCAATGGTATCCTGGGGTGCATTAAAAAGAGTATGGTCAGTGGTTCAAAGGATGTCATCCTTCCTCTCTATTGTGCCCTGGTGAGGCCACATCTGGAATACTGTCCCCCATTCTGGGCTACCCCATTCAAGAAACCCAGTGAAATACTAGAGATAGTCCAGCAGAGGGCAACAAGTGATTGAGGGATTAAAGCATCTCTTCCAAGGAAAGGTTATCTGGGACTATTTAGCCTGGAGAAGACTGAGAGGAGACCTTATCAATGTCTATAAATATCTGAAGGGTGGGTGCAAGGAGGATGGAGCTGGACTCTTTTCAGTAATGCCCAGTGACAGGACAAGCAGCAATGGGCACAAGCTGGAACTCAGGAAGTTTCATCTATATGTGATGAAAAACTTCTTTACTGTGAAGGTAACAAAGCATTGGAGTAGGCTGCCCATGGACATTGTGAAATCGTCTTCTCTGGAGCTATTCAAAACCCTCCTGGATGCAATCCCTCCTGGATGCAATCCTGTGTAATGTGTGCTAGGAAAACCTGCTTTGGTGGGGTGGTTGGATTAGATGATCTCTAGAGGTCCCTTCCAACCCCAAGGATTCTATGGTTTTTGTGATTCTGTATTTTTATCTACCTGTATCTGCAAGTCCTCCTCTGAAGCAATACTTTTATCCTTCAATCTGTATTGATACTGCGGATTGCTCCAGGCCAGGTGCAGGACCTTGCACTTGGCCTTATTGAACTTCATGAGGCTTTCATGACCCTGCTCCTTAAGTCTGTTAAGATCCTTCTGGATGGCAACCTGTCCCACAAACATATAAACTACACCATTCAGCTTGGTGTCATCTGCAAACTTGATGAAGCTATACTCAATCCTACTGTTTTTGTAATAAAGGTATCGAACAGTACTGGTCTCAGTGTGGACCCTTGAGGGACATGACTTGTTTCTGATCACCATTTGGACATAAAGCTGTCAACTACAACTTTTTCATGTGGACATCCAGCCAACTCTTTATCCATCTAAGAGTCCATTTGTCAAACTCATATTATCCAATTTAATGTCAAAGATGTTGAGTGGAACTGTATCAAAGGCCTTACAGAAGTCTAGGTAGATGATTTCTGTAACTCTTCCCTTACCCAGTGATTTAGGCACTCCATTGTAGAATGCTACTATATTAGCCAGGCATGATGTGCCCTTGATGAAGCCATGTTGGCTGTCCCTAATCAAAACTCTCTCTTCCATATGTTTTGACATATCTTCCAGGAGGATCTGTTCCATGATCTTACTGGACAGAGTGGAGGCTGACAGGTTCATAGATCCCAGGATACTCCTGTATATTCTTTTTAAAAGTGGGGACTATTTTTTCCTTTTTCCAGTCACTGGGGACTCTGACTGACAGTCATGACTTTTCCAATACGATGGAAATATATATATAAAGATATAGCAATGTGGGTCAGTTCATATTTAGTCATGATTTTTTTTTTAAATAAGAAGATACATTCAGATTACTGGAAAATACAACCGCACAAGTTAGGGAAAGGTATGCAAGCTAAATCTGTGTAGATATGTGTGTCTTACTATGTCATATTAAGGTATAAAATATGTAAATTAAAGGTAAAAAATGTGAGTCAACAGTGGGAAGATATTTGGAAGAACACCTAATCTCCACATCACTCCAGATCTTAACAATAATATTTTTCTAAGCTAACATGTGCTGACTAATAAGTGGTCCTGTTCTGAAGATGATTTTCCCATATACAAACAAAAATAATAAAAAGTAGCACAAATTTCTGAGGCTGTGGTCTATGTTGGAGACTGTATATGTTTATCCCTGGAAAAACTAATGTGTATAAAAAGATGCTTTCATTTTCATATTAAATATTTCCATTTATTTCCCCTGACACATGTCTGAAAGAGCACAGAATAATAATCTGAAGTTAAAATAAAATATTGTCAAGATTGTCCATAAAAATCTAAGAGAATAAATTACATGCATCCTAGAAATGCTTAAAATATAACTCTATATTGCCTTATTTCTCTCCTTCCTGTTCTTCTCCTTTGTTGTTTATGCTGTAATTTTTGCTTCAGCAGTGAAATTGCATGTTTTTAGCTTGATTTCTGTGGGTCTGTTATGATAGCCTTTCTGATTTAATATATCTTTGAGTTGTCTTTTATAATTTCAGTGAGAGAAGTATCTGTCCAGATAAGCTAATACTTAAGTTGCTTGGTTTTGAACAACTTTTTTTTCTTATTACTGTATGCTCATAAGGACTTATTATTAAGTCCTGTTCAGATTTCAAGTGAATAAAATAAAACCTGATAAGAGAATGTTTAGTATCCCCAAGCCTTCTTTAGTTCTGTTTTTCTTAAAAACCAAAATGCAAACAAACAAAACCCACTCTATCTATATTTCTTTAATTGACTAAATGAATCTCACCCTTTAGCTTAATTTCTAATCATACTATTGTTACCTTTATGTTTTAGAATAGAGGGGTTTTTTTAAAAAAACTTTTTCATTTATGTCAATATCCTTGAAATTTCCTGCTGATCTGTTCATGTATCCATGCCGCGGATGACAACTTTTGTATTACGTGAGGAGAGCACAAGAAGGATTAATATCACCCTGACTCCAAGGTTAATATAGTCTTGCACCAAAAACTGGACAGAATGACAGGTTAGCTTTTCAACAACCATTTATCATCAAATCTAGACACCACAGTATCCTCATAAATACTCCAAGCAAAATACTATGCATGTGTGTCCATGAATTTACATTTTTTTCCTTCCAATTACATGTATTTTCCAAGCAACTGGTCTTTTCATTTATCACCCCTTATAATCATATTTCTTATCTGACGAGGCAATCATTTGCTAAATCAGCTAAACAGTTGCCTTATGTTAGCCTTTATATATTTAAACTAACACAAATGCTTTAACTATTTTCCACATTAGACTTGGATATTATCACTCTTACCAATCACAAAGAAGCATATTTTTTTTACTATTTAAACATATATCATTAATAAATGGTTGCATTGCTGAGCCCTTATGGAATAATTCTTCTATGATTGTCAAATTTTTTACTTCAGTTCATCCCAAGGTCTCTTAACCAGCTCAGTTTATACTCATGAATTAATGAAATGTTGTAGAAAAATCCAGCCATAAACCAGTTTTAAGATTATTCAGGCATTCAGGCATCATCGCATCAGTGTTTATCTTTTTTTTTTTTTTTCCTAGCAATAATTCTTCCTGAGCAGAGTTCCAAAACCATTAAAACATGGATTCTCACCAACATTCTTTGAATAATATTAAGGAGGTCTCCGTACAGTGGAGGGAAGATTCTATTTTAGCACCTTAAGTCATTTTTCTTTGCTTCCCAATTGACCGAAATTGCTTGTATTCCTATAAACTGTAGTGTATTCTCATAAAATTTGCACTTTTACAGAACAGGTGTGTTCTTCCTCCCACATGTGTGGCTATGTTCAGATTTACTTAACAATTTAAAACCATTAAAGTAGTTGGAAGTGAAAATTGTTTCCTTGGAAATAGATTGTTTCTTTTAAAAGGTGCAATTATCTGTGGAGTAGTTAAGCATAAGGTTTTCATACGATCCAATTGCCACCTAAAAATGGGCCTTAACTGACACACAGCTAGATGCTCAGCATAAATGAGATTTCTACCCAGGATATTGAACAGTTCAAATATTATCTGGGTATGAAAATAACATTTTTTAAAAAATTCTTTTCAGAAGAAAAGCTCTTCAAATGTTTTTCTACTGAATATTAATAATTGTTTAATTAGGAAATGATAAAATTCTTTTTATTTATATTCTTTTAAATTATTTGTATTTGCCATATCTAAAAAATGGTATAACATGAACAGTGCACCACACGGTATAAAGAATATCAGCATGATAAGCTTAAATTTAAACGTGATTCCCTATTTCAATGAATAAATGATTTTGACAGTCACTAACGTACAACAGAAATGACTGACACACACTAGAAACTACAAACGGCATCCCTAAGAACTTGCTAGTTAAAGAAAAAGCTGGGATGATGTAGTAAAGTTTATCAGTGTAAGCACTGAAAAGAGGCCCATTAAATTTGCTGATCTCTGCATTCTGACAAGCTGTGAAAGTGTTTTCTAATTTATTCATTGAATTTCACCTCTCTCTGTTCTTGAATTCTTTTCCGGCAAAATCGAATACTCTCAAATGTATTTATTATTTCACAGTATAAAGAAAATATTTATTTTTAATTATTTTTATCTGTAAATAATTTAAAGGAAGTGCATAAAAATATATTTAAAATTAAAATTAATCTTGTGTGATTCATTGATACATGATTCTAAAACCTATATCAGATTTTCAGATTTTTTTCTTGCACCTATCTGAATTGGTCTAGGCCAAATTTAGGTGTTTAATTTTACATAAGTTGTAACCTATTTAATTTACCATTAATAAGTCTTAGTATAAGTGAATATATTAACTCATATTCATATTATGTTTTCTGCATTATGATAAAATAACAAGTAAAATTTAAAATATTACATTGCTAACATTGTTAAGGTATGTGTGATCATTGAAATGCACTGTATGGATCAAATAAAAACTAAATATCAAATTAGTCAATATAAAACTTTTTCCATATAATCTACCTATCTATTGTTTTAAATCAAACTCATAGAAATATATATCATGTCTAGTATGTTCTAGGAAATATAAATTTGGATTTTACTTTCCTGTTGGGCATTGTTAACTGTTCGAACAAGACAGATTAACTAAATTATAGTGAAATGTTAGTAAAGGTTTGTCTGTTGTCTTTAATTTCTATTTTTGCCTGTTACTAGTCTACATTTTACCTTCTTTAAGTGTCTTCTTGTTCAACACTGGTGGACACTTTATTGTGAATTCAGCAGTACAATTGTTGCATTTCATATAGATCGGTGTTATAATTCTTCCAATTACACCTGCTAGGACTTCGTTAGACTTCTGTTTGTCTATGTATTTGTTGTATTTCTGTCTGTTATTCCCTGTGAGAAAATTATTCCTCATAAGAAAATCAAAACAAAACAAACCAACCAACCAAACAAACAAAAACAAAAAAAAAAATATTTATTGCTTATTTACTGTCTGAGTTGTGCAATGCATTTGCATTATTTTTTAAGGATGTTCTACTCAGATTTCTTTTTACCACTTTTTATTCCTTTAAAAAATCATTACCAGTGAAAGTTAAAACCTAAAATGTTTTGAAAATTGGTAGCAGGTAAATACGTTGAAGTTCAGTTTTTTATCTAAGAGATATCCATCCATTTGAATAATGATCTGGAAATATCAAATACACACAAAGACAAATAAAATTTAAATCCACTCTTACATTTTTGATGTCAAATATCTTGAAATCATTTTGCTTTGGCTCTATTTTATTGGAAAAATAACTGGACCCAGATAAAACCCATTAAAGCAATTCTTATCATCTGATATTGCGCTACAAACAGCATCTCATTATGGGGCACTAAAAGACTCAAAACTGCAACAACAGGAAAAACATGTTTAATTACTTCTTAGTGAAATACTTCTCTACTCACAGGAACTGTTCAATGCCAGAATTGCATCAAACAGAAAAGTATGCTTTGGGATATCAGAAGTGATACCACTGTTTTGTGCTAGACTATAACCTTTACCTAGTCAAGAACAAACATGAACATTTTCATTCTAGAGGAAAGTTTTAAATAAATTAATACTTAAGAACATTTTTCTAATGCCTAAGTATTTTTCCAATGGCCTGAAAGAGTTAAAGTGAAGAATGGATATATAGTACAAATTCATAACCCTTTTGGGTTTTTTTATCAGTAAATCCATCCAGTAATCCATCCATAGTAATAAATACATTCTTAAGAAATATTAGAACTATCTGAAGCAACAGTTTTGCTATTTGTAATGTCTAAACGAGCACTTATTTTAATTTTTGCAATGCAATAATTCTTCATGCAGAACACTCACTGGAATTGCAAAACAGAATACATCACTTACTCAGTTAAATATTCTGGATTCTACTCCAACAATTTTTTTATTATTATTATTGGTTTTTTTTTCCTTTTAAATTAAACCATAAGGATTTCCCTAAAGCTTGTGCACATAACATATAACAATTCAGAAGATGGAAAATTGAGAGGGGTCGGCAACTGTGATGGTGTCACTGTATCATTCACCCAAACACTGAAGACTTTGTAATTAGTTTAGAATTGATCATCTTAATAATGGTCTACTCAAGATCTAAAAACACATTGCAGCTGGACTGATGCACTTCGGTTTACTGACTACAGATGTTAATTTCTTCCAAATTTGTCTTGAGCTGAACGTTTACCAGCACCATGGTTAGCTGGGCAAGCTGTACAAATTAACCCTTGGTATTGTGCTGTCTGTCTCCCCTGAATCTACTTTGAGACAGATGCAGCCAGCACAACCATAGACATCCATTACGACCACCACTTGAGCAGCTTTATCAGAAACAAAGGTCAAGTTGCAAGGTGAGGGGAGGACCATACCACCACAACATGAAAGGTTCCCTAACTCAGTCCTTAAAAACTTCAGTAGAGTTTGGACTGGTAACAGAATATTTTTTTTTTCTTCTAAGAGTTTTGAATCAAATTGTGAAGAAAGATTTTGAAATAAAATGGTAATAGCATTCCATTATGCTTCAGTTTAAGTGAAAAAGTTGATTATATAACTCACCAATGTAACTACTACTATAAATTTCTCTCCCATTATATTTTATTAAGTTTCTGATTTTTTAATTCAATTTCTGATTTTTTCTTTTGTTATCTATAAATTTCTTTAAAATAAACCTGAAAACATTTTTTTTTTAAAAAATAAAGAATTAAAAATAATGCATAAAGAAAAACCTGATGACTGTTCACGTATTTCAAGAAAGTAAGCAAATCCCTATATTAGAAACAGGCTATGATCAAATTTTAAACATTTAGAATTATTTGAGGAATTTCAAATAGTCATTGAAATTATTTCAAAATATAAACATGTATTGGGTATTTAGGGTCATGTGCTGGCAGTGAGGGACTTCAGGGGCAGACTCTGTGAGAAGTGACCAGGACTGCCCTGTTCCAGACACAGCTGGTTCTAGTAGGCTTCAACAGACCCACCACAGGACACCACTGAGCCCAGCAGCCAAGGTAGCAGCACCTCAGGGAAAACAGGTTTCAAAAAGGGCAAAATGCTGCACAGGCAGTGAGGAGTGAGGAAAAAAAAAAGTGTGAGAAACAGCCCTGCAGACATCAAAGTGAGAGGAGGAGGAAGGAGAGGACGAGCTCCAGGCACTGGAGTGGAGATTCACCTGCACCCTCTGCAAGAGATCACACTTGGAGCAGGTTTTGTTTTTTTTCCCTAAAGGACAGCAGCCCATGGAAAACCCACACTTGAGCAGGGGAAAAGTGAGGAGAAAGGATGACCAGAGAGATCACTGACCCTGGGGTGCATGTTTGTGCTGATCCACTGCACCACACAGGGGTAGACAAAGGAGCTGGGAGTTAAAAAACAAAGTTGGCCATGGGAAAGGAAGAAAACTGTTGTTTTAATAGCTGGTTTTGTGTCTCACTATATAAATCTATTTTAATTGGCAGGAAATTAAATTAATTTTGCTTGACTCTGTTTTGCCCGTGACAGTAATTGGCAAATAAACTCCCTGTCTTTATCTTGACCCATGAGCTTTCTCAGCCTATTTTCTTTCCTGTCCCATTGAAGAGAAGTGAGAGAGCAGCTGTGTGGGTGTCTGGCTATTAGCCAAGGCTAATCCATCACAAAAAAAGTAACAATTATTTTCTGTCGTATTCAAACTACACTTCATTTTGCTCATTACAGTTCATATTGCTGTTGTTATTGATGTTTATATTAACAGGAGGAAACTCTATTATTTCTTAAATTTTGTTGTCAGCACACTTTTTTTAACTAGAAAACTTTGAGAGGTTGGAATATTCTGACATGTTCCTTTGATTTCAGAGAAAAATTTAAGCCCTAACCAATATCTTGAGTACAGCTAAGGCTCTCTGATAGCGCTTCACAGATAATTTGGAGGTTTGGAGACTCAGAAAAAAGTATTTTTTTCCTTTTTTTATGTTTGAGGCTCTAACACACTGCATTGCCAGAGACAAGTGACAAACAATTTTTATTTGAGGAACGCCTTCAAGATGATTTTCTGTTTAATCAAACCCAGTTTAACTGAAGCAGAGGTGTCAGAATGGATCAACAAACTGCATTCAATGAATGAGATTCATTCTAATACGATTGCATTACCTTACTTCATTTTCCAACATTATATGATCTGCTTATAGAGAATCTAGTCTCCCTGTCAAGATTAAGCCTGGACCCTACTGAAGTCAAAGCATTTGAAGTGGAGCAAATGTGGACACAGTTTTAATTGCTTTTCAGGATATTCCACTATATGTACATTGTAAAGGAAAGTACTTGATAAGACAATGTAACAACTAATAAATTGTAAGGATAGTAAGTGTACATAGAGTATAAAAAATTAATAGGAAATCTTGTCTTGTTCATTATTAGTTATCCTTCCTTCCTTCTTTGTTTGTTGTGGCAGTATAAAAGGGACCCAAGCAGAAGGGCCTCATTGCACCAGCAGTTGACATGCATGTCAGTAGAAATATGTAACTTCTGATGAAATAATAAATGGCTTCCTATCTGTCACACTAGTCATACTCCAAGACAATGTAAGTGGCACTCACCTTTAAAAAAATGAAATAACAATGTGATAAAGGAGAAAAGACAAAAATTACGGCTGTATATTTTTATTTAAATACAATGTGACTACAGAGAAATAGCTAGGATCTAGTATGTTATTGTTCTTGCTATATGAAAGGGCATTAAGACTCTCTAATTGTAGTCTTTTGTAGGAAATTTTCAATTACCTTCAGCATATATGTTTTTATACTTAATTGTTCTTAGTGAAATTTGATCTTTTGGTCTTTTTCTCTTTACCCTGTAACTTTTAAAAAATATGTCAGATTCTTTTGTAAATTGCTTCAATTTAAGCTTGAGGAAATTGCAGTAGTTAAAGTAGGTGTTAGTTAAAGTGTTTATATGAAAGAAGATTTAAAATACAGACCTGATTCTAAAATTCTCAGAACACAACCTATTCTGCATGCTTTTAACTCATGACATCTACAGCAAGGGAACAGTTGATGATCAGAATAGAAAAGGAGTACTAAACCCCAAAAAGTAGAAAAAGGTCATTGTTAAGAGGCTGTAGTGGTGATCCTTGCAGAAAAAAAAGGGGAAAGGAGAGCCCCCTTAGGGAGCCACTCTCAGCAGGAGACTTACCAAGGTTCTGTGTGAAACTGAGTGTTTGTTGGATAGTTTATGGAAAACAAAATGACAAATGAACAATAATGAACTTCCAGGACCAGATGTTATTCATGTATGAGAACTAGGGGAACTGAAGGATGAAATATCTGAATTAATAAGTTTCACGTAGCTTTTCACTTTGAAGAGCCTTAGATGCTGAAGATCAGAAGATGGAATGTTTGACTTTTTAACAGGTTCCAAAAGAGGAGGGGGAAAGTATTCAGTTAACATATATTTTGAAGGGCATTTGGACAGTCTTTCAGACAAAGCTTTAAAGTAAATTAGGTGGCATGAGCAAAGCCATTTGTTGCATAGATAAATGACTGGTTAAGAGAAAGAAAACACACATAGGAGTAAATTGTCAGTTCTTGAAGTGGAGACAGGTCATCAGTGCTGGTAAGCAGGGATCTGTACAAGGCTACCTCCCATGTGGCTTTCTGAGTACCAAGCCCAGCACTTTCTATCAGAGAAGACAGAGGGAATGCTTTATGAAAATGGAGTAGAGCTGGCCTTACAGGAGGCTATCCTGGACCAAAACTGGCTTTACTAACCAGGTCCATACTGGACTTGACTGAACACTGCAACAGCATACAGAAAGGACATAGCTGTTGCTTTCAAACATGTGGCTGCAAAACCTTTCTGAGACTTTTAGACCCCATTTTCTCACCCTTATCATGAAGAAGCATTATAGGCACAGCATTTAAATCTACCTTTTCAGAAAAACACTACAATAGATGGAGTCTGAACTATTAGTTTCACGTTCCTAAGGTTATAAATAAATAGATAATTTTAAAAGTTAGATGTCATTTAGCTACGAAAAAGACCAAAACAGAATCTCTCTTACTGGAGAACTCTGATCCTTGCCTACTACTTTTTTTCTTTACTTTTTCTTTCTTCACAGAAATTTCACAATTCCAGGTTGCTTTTCACTCTGATTCTGAGGGATGGAACTAGTATAGCATCTCCAGTTATAAAATCCTTGCAATTTCAAGTTATTTGCATTTCAAGTTATATAATCCAGAGTCTGAAAATAAACATTATTTTTATTTTCCTATATTTGTGTAGAACAATACAGTAATTTTACCATTATATTCTGTGATGCTGCCTAACAAACAGGAGGGTGCAATAAATTATTATTAAAAATCGAGCAATTTAATGTTTTGTGAGATATAGGGACTACATTTTTACTTGCTTATTTTAGAAGTGATACTAGAGAAAAAGGGTTATTTCAGTCCTCTAGACCTTGAACAACCTGACTCAGGATAAACAGCTGCATAGCAGACTTCACTAGTTGGTTCAGATTATCAGGGGTATTCCCAGTCCAGGTTTTTTAATATACAATTTATCTTCTTGAATGAGAGTAAAAAGTTCTATAACAGTACATAATACCAGTTCTGATTTATAAATGAACAATCAGAGGTTTTAAAAATGGTTTTGGCTCTTAAGTTAACATTGTTGAAGACACTTATTTGTGGGTTAGATGCAGAAGAAACATATTTGAAGAATAAGCCATAAATATACATTCTGGGTTTTGGGGTTTGTTCTCTTTTTGTTTGTTTGTTTGTTGGAGTATTTGTGTGTGTGTGTCTTTTGTTGGTTTGGATTTTGGTTTTAGGGTTTGGGTTTGTTTGTTTGTTTTTGTTTGTTTGTTTTTGTGGTTTTTGTTGTTGTTGTTGTTTTTGTTTTAATTACCATAGCTGTTAAAGCTGAAGCTTTAATTTTAATAGTCTTAGATGTAACTCCATAGCTGAGGTTGTTCTGTACCTCTGTCCTATCCTGCAGTGCAAATAGCAGAATATCAAAAGCAAATGGCCTACCAATTAATCTAAACAATGTTGAACACAGGGAATTTGCTAACCCACATGCAGCTGAGGTATAGTTTACTTGCTGTGACATTGGTACCTGTTATTTAAACAAGAATATGTTTTATGAATTTCTTATGTGCTCAGAGACATCTGATGGTGTAAATGTTTCAAGACTGAACACTGAAAAATGCATAAACAATACTGAAAAGTCAGGTTTTGTCATATATAAAGTATACTGCATGGGATTTTATTTCAGGTTTTAAAGAGCAAGGATAAATGGAAACTCTCCACCATGAGCAACATTCTATAGCAATCTGCATCCAAATCAGATTTCTGAATGGGAGTTAGAGTTCACTGTATATAGTACCGAGGAAGGTTGACACCCTCTTCTTGAAGCACCAGAGATACTTAATAACAGTGCCTCTTAGTAGATATGAAGTATATTTAAATACTCGCACAATAAGAACAGTAAGGGGGAATGGGAGTATCATGATATAAGCAATTTCGTTTTCATTAGTTTTCTTCAGCAAAATGTAGAAATCATGCATTTGTGGTATATATCAAACAGGGAATCAATTGGGAACAGCCTGTCATTGATATCCATCCTGTTTCCCAAATAGGGAAAAACTGTAGTGGAAGAAAAAGGAATGCTGTTTAAGACATACATCTAATATACACCTTAATGAACAGGGACATTTAAGGGAAAAAGAAACCTTAATACTGTTTCCTAGATTTGCTTGCTTTAATTTACATTCTTATTGTTTAGTACTAGTTTTTATATATAAGGTTATATATGTTAGGGATTTGAAGCAATGTATAAAGTGTTTGAAAGATGAAGCACTTTAAAAAAAAATTATTTCTGTGTATCTTGAAAAAATTCAACAGTGCCTGTAATGGCACTTACTGTGTTATGCCTATATGGCCTCTGTAGACCAAAGTGAAAACCACATATTCCCTTAAGAAACATGCCCTTCATGATATCAGTCTGCAGACCCTCATTGTCAATATTTGAAAACATGCAGCAAAACTGACAGTATTTTCTAAAACATGTCACTAGCAGTGGGATATATCAGAAGACTCCCATCTGTGTTAAACTATGAAAAGATTATGATTCCCTACAAAGAGTTAGCACTGTAAAAAACAATGCTTCATTCCCAGAAACAGAAATGAACCTTTTAACTGCACCAGTGAGCAGTTCCTTATATACAGTGTGACAACGACTGCTCATCTGTGTGGGGAATACACACATTTTGGGGTAAATAAAAAAGGCTAAAGAGCATGTATTCATGGAAATAATATGTGGGTAAATTCTGTGATGATAATATTTTAAATGTATGAACTCTTTTTATCGCTGACTACACTGATACTGTCATCTAAAAAGAAAGATATATTCAGACCAGACTTTTCTATCAGAGAATGAATGTTTAAAAAATATAGACTCAAAACTTTGTTAGATTGTTTCTCTGACTTCACATAGGGTTTTAAATAATTCTAATCTTAAAATCTTTTTCAGATGCCGTTCAGAAGAAATTTGGCACTGAGGTTTGCATTCCAAATTCTGATACACTAGTACAAATTCTGTGTGCAATTTACATATTTCCCTCAGTTTAGTGAAAATATTTGCAATTGAAAGTTTTAAAATTAGTTTAGTATATAACTAGGTTTCATTCTGAAATATTTTTCCATAATTTTAGACACCAGGAAAAAGAAGTGACCACAACATTACTGTTGATAATGTAAAATGCTTTTTTCACTTAATGCACCTGAGTTCTGAAGTAAATCAGATTATTTTTGTAACTTCATTATTTACCTTGGTTTTACAAAGGTAAATATTTTTTCCTTGGCAAAAACTATTTTTTTCTACAATTTCTACAGTTCAGTCAATACATTTCTTGAATATTTTAAGTACTTTCTTTTTAATCTCACTGCTATAGATACTAATGAATAAGTAAATCTTAATGGCTTTCTTTCAGTTTGAAAATAACTTTATATGTGCAAGATTCTCAGGTGAAGGTAACATGAACATTCACTACATGCTTATATTACCACGGACACTAAAACCTCCCTTAAGATTTAGTAAATAAAATGTAGAAACTAAACAAATTATCATCAGCTCTAAATTCATCATTAGTAGCTACACTATAAACTTTTGCCCATTCAGACAGAAAGCCATTTAAAGTGTTGTTAACCTCTATTAACCTTGAAAGATCTTTTGAAATTATGAAATTTGAGTCTGTTTAATAAAATTTATATTACACTATTTTTACAGAATATGAAGCAGTGAACTCAAATTATGTTACTGGAGAAATTATCTTCCCTGGGAGTTAGCTTGCATTTTTAAATCATGACTGAGGTATTTTTAGAAAAAAAATAATTTTTATGTATTGGTCTAATATGCTATAAATACTTATTTGAACTATCTCTTATTTCGACGTGTTTGGAAGATACAGATTTCCGTGTCTGTGCCATACATCTACTTCTGCTGTTTTGGAGGCAGAGAAGCAGAGGTAACAAAAATGTCAATGTTTTTGTGGCTGTGCACGGACTAAACTTCATTCAAGCTTCTGGTGCCATCTTGTGGATGGTAGTGGTCAATGGCTCAAAGTCCAGATGGAGAGCAGTGGCAAGCGGTGTCCCGCAGGGGTCCGTACTGGGGCATGTCTTGTTTAACATTTTTATCAATGATAGAGACAGCGGGATCGAGTGCACCATCAGCAAGTTCGCGGATGACACCAAGCTGAGTGGTGCTGTCAATACACCAGAGGGACGGGATGTCATCCAGA